>MU227798.1:909675-922096 GCA_018584345.1 Thuja plicata
GGGGGAGAGGTGATGATGGGGGAGATGATCCTAGGCCCGGGGGTGCCAGGGGTGCAGTGAGGATTGGTGGCCGGAGTGGGGGACAAACCAGGGTTGGTCTAGGAGCTATTTTGGAGGAGGCTACAGAGGAGGAGGCACCCCAGTTGGTGCATAGAGTACATAGGCGGACAACCGCAGTTTTGGCTCCCCAGGTGGAGGATAGGGTGGAGATTGAGGAGGTGGATGTCAAGCTGGCTGATGTAGATGTGGAGGCTCTGGACGAGCAGAATGCAGAGACAGGGTCCTCGGATGGGAGTGGTCGTAGTAGGAGCAGCACTAGGGAGAGTGAGGAGGAGCCATTAAGATGGAGAGGAGGTGAGGGTTTGGGAGGCCATGAGGAGGAGGGAGACATGGATGTGGCGATGGGCGGGATGGATGATGATCATTCAGAGGTAGAGCGCCTGACCCAGGAGGTTCAGGACCTTCAATCCTGACTTGCCCTATCTCATGCACGTGCCACTGCTTTAGAGGCTCGGGTTATAGCACCTAAGTCTTGAGATCGATAGGCTCGAGCCGAGGTCCGTTCTTTTATTGACAGTGTATAGGATGTATCTCATAGAGATATTTTGGATAGATACTACAGATCTGGGCGAGAGGCCCAGTGGGAGATAGATTATTGGAGACGCCACTATGAGGGTGTTGTTCCTGCTGCAGAGAGGGTTCCCAGTTACACAGCATCCCAGAGATCTAGCAGGGCACAGTGTTCACAGAACTCTGGGGTCCTCTCACAGGACCGATTTTGATATGCCTCCCCCTCGTGCCCCTCCTAGCAAGGGTGGGGGTAGCTCTTGTTGATTCTGTTCTTTGTACCATTTTTTTAGTGATGCATTGTATACTCTGAGTTGTACAATTTTTGTATCTCGATACACTGATATATATGTATGATTCTCCTGTTGGTTACCCTTGTGTTCAGACTTGTGACTTTTCATTTGTACTCAGATATTTTGATCTAAATGAGATGCAGCTCTATTTTGATATGATGTGCAATGGTTTTACTCTCTATATGTATGTTCTATATGATTAGATGATGAGATGTATATGCAATGTGTTTCTCATATGCAGACTCGTTTATGGATGATTTACTTTCCTATGATATTGACATGTTTATGCAGGATGGTGTAAATGAAATGCTTTTATTTGAGATGCTTTATGAATGCATGTGATGTTTATGATTTATGATGTATGCAGCTACCATGTTTTTTGTATTTTTATGATGCACTTAATGAATGAATGCAATCTACTATGCACAAAATATCTGAGTAATGCATGTGTTAGTTTAGAGAGAAGTTAGTTTGGATAGATGTGCTCCGAGATTGATCTTATAAAATGGAATGATAGAAAGGATGTTCTCTTTTTTTGCATTTTTTGGATAGATATGATAGGATATAAAGGATGAATGTCCCAAGTCGCTGCCCCATTTTCCAATAATTGTCCTTGTTGCATCTTTTTTTTGTATTTTTTGATATTCTGGAAGAGCGTCGAATGATCCAGATCACATACCATCTGGATACCGCCATGACCTCTTGATAGCAAAAGGAGTAGAGAGATTGAATAGAAAGAGACCCATAGTGTACCCAAATATTGACCATCTGGATTCGACTATGTTCCTTGTTTGAAAAGAAAGAGAGCCAAAAGAAACCAGATATTGACCATCTGGATACCGCTTGTTCTCTGAATTAAACTAAAACAAAGAAACCAAGATAGAACTCCTCTGCCTCCAAAGTCTATCTGGATAGCACTGTAAGCTCTTGATTGCTGAAAGGGAGTAAGCAAATAAGATAGAACTCATATGCCCCTAGAGTCCATCTGGATATCATCGTGAGCTCTTTTTCAAACATAAAGGGAAAGACCATAGAAACCAAGATAGAACTCCAAAACAACTCAGAGTCCATCTGAATATTGTTGCGAGCTCTTGATTCTATAAAGAAAACAAGCAAACTAAAAGAGAAGGAATGTCCATTTCTTTCCCAGGTTTAATCTCAGATCATGGAACTGCGCAACTACCAGATAAGTGACAGCGCCTACCGCATTTATCCTAAATCATCATAGCCCTGAAATCAAAGTGAACATTCAACAGATAGCAATCAAAGAAAAATAAGTTATGATCTATCATAGCTACTCTCCTCACATGGTGGATCCTGGAGTAGACGTAACCCCAAAATATAGACTGACATCTGACTGACTTGACTGACCTAGTCAACATTGTTGCATGGTTCCTCAATGCAGTGGGTTCTCTTGATTGGCTCAACTCTTTGGATGGGCTTGTTTGGCTTGTTTTATTGATCGTGTTGGCAGCTGATTAAGCTGTGTTAGATGGGCCAAATGCTTGTTCTCAAAGCTCATGATTGTGACAGTAATGATTGATAGATTTGATTGTTTTGATCATATTGGCAGCTGATCAAGCTGTGTCAGATGTGCCCAATGCTTGTTTGCAAAGCTCATGATTGTGACAATTTTATTGATAGATTTTGATTTGATCAATTTGGCAGCTGATCAAGCTGTGTCAGATGGGCTCAATGTCAATTTGCAAAGCTGATGATTGTGATAATTGATTGATTGGGCATGCTTGCCCCTTTCTTTCTTTGATAACTGAGTTGGTTTTATTACTTTGGGATTTTGCAATTTTTTATTTTTTTGATGAAGATTGATTTTCTCTTGATTTTGATCTTTTTAGGATTTTTGAAGAGTTTTCTGATTTTTAGGATTTTTTAGAATCGCCCCCTAGTCTGGTGGACCAGTATTAACCATGGGTAAGTGCTTGGTGCTCAGAGGGGTTTTCTCTTTGGGATATTGCTTGGGATAGTCAGTCTTGCATTTGGAAGTGCGCTCAAGCTTTTGGAGCTCATTGATGGTAAAGTTGGTTGAACACTTGGCGCCTGTTTGCCAGGTTTTCACCAAGGTACCTACTCAATAGTGCCTGATTTCTAGGTTTTCACTGAGAGAGAGATTTTGTTTTCTCTTTACTTTTTTTTCTTTTTTTTCTTTTTTGATTGTCGCCAAGGCGCCTGATTGCTAGGTTTTCACCAAGGTAACTTTTGTATTTTTTTTTATTTTTTTGGTATTTTCTGGATATGTAGATAAATGCCTTAACCATAGAGACCTTTAAGGGTAGAACCTCTTCAGGTGCATGTTGTTGATGTAGCTGGGGAGCTGATCTCCTTCTGGTGTTGCTAGTATGAATGCCCCACTCTAAGTAGAGCTAATAATAACAAATGGTCCTAGCCAGTTAGGCTCAAACTTACCAGGTTTGACTCATTCTACTTGATTCTTCTGATTTTCCATGAGGACAAGGTATCCTACCTCAAATGTTCATGGATTCACCTTCTTATGATAGTTCCTTCTAAGGCGATTCTGATAGCCTTGTAAGTGGTCAAAGACATGTTGCCTTCTTTCATCTAGTAACTCTAGTTCACTGAGCCTTGCTACTCTATAGTCTTCGTCAGAAACTAGGTTCTTTAGTGATATCCTCAGGGATGGGATTTCCACTTCGAGGGGTAATACCACCTCTGTTCCATAGACTAGGGAGAAAGGAGTTGCCCCCATTGGTGTTCTCACACTAGTTCTGTATGCCCATAATGCGGGACTAAGCTGTAAGTGCCAGTCTCACCCTGATTCGTTCACTATTTTCTTCAGAATCTTCAAGATTGTTTTATTCGTAGCTTCAGCTTGTCCATTTCCTTGAGGGTAGTAAAATGAGGAAAACCCTTGATTGATACGGAACTGTTCACATAGGTCTTCAACATCCTTGTTTTGGAAAGGGGTACCATGATCTGTCAGGATTGTTTGGGGGATCCCGTATCGACAGATGATGTGATTAAGCATGAACATTGCTATCTATTTTTCAGTGATGTAAGTGAGGGGAATTGCTTCCAACCACTTTGTGAAGTACTCCATAACTGCTGTGATGTACTTATGTATGTTTGCTGAAGAAGGTGTTATCTTACCCACTAGGTCAAATCCCCACATTGAAAATGGTAACGGTGATGTAATGGGGTTTAGCTCCTGTGCTGGTGCATGGATGAGATCTCCATGAATTTGAAACTGCCTACACCTTTGAACATGCTTGTGTGAATCTGTCTCTATTGTGGGCCAATAGTATCCCATTTAGATTATTTTCTTAGCTAAGCTGTTGCCACCTCTGTGGGTTCCACATATTCCTTCATGTACCTCGTACAAAGCTTTCTGGGATTCCATGGAAGTGAGACAACGTAGTAATGTTCCATCGAGACTTCGTCTGTATAGAGTAGTAGAGAGGATTGTATACCTAGAGGCTTGTCGGATGAGGGATTTTATTTGGTTTCTAGACAAGTTTGGGGGTAAGACATTGTTTTGGAGATAACTATAGACATCTTGGTACCATGGGGTTTCAGGGCCAACAAGGACACACACTGATTTCATGATAGATGCCTGATGTGATGGCACCAAGAGTTGCTCCACTAGAAACTAGAATTTGGTATCGTTACCTGGCATATCAATCAGTGATGTTATGGTAGCCATTGCATCTGCCGCTTTGTTTTGTGCTCTTGGGACTTGCTCGAAGAGAATATAATGAAACTTGGTGCGCAGTTGTTCCATTTGTGCTCTGTAAGGTATGAGCTTCTCATCTTTGGTCATGTAATCATTGTTAACTTGGCTAATGACCAACTGCAAATCACCAAAGACTTTCAGGTTCTTGATTCTCCATTGAATGGCTATCTTTAGACCGATGACCAATGCTTCATATTTTGCTATGTTGTTGGTGCATTGGAAGTTAATTCTGAAAGACTTTGGAATTGTATCATGGTCTAGAGTGATAAGAACTATCCCTGCCCCCACTCCATGGTTTGTACATGATCCATCAAAATAAAGTTGCCATATCTCGATCACTGGTTGTAGTGTCATGATAGATTCATCAGGAAAGTCAGAGATAATAGGCTGGTGGTCTTGAATCAGTGCCTCTGCTAGTTGATCGACGATCACTTGTCCTTTGATAGCCTTTCTATCTACATACTCAATGTCGAACTCGCTTAAGATCATTATCCATTTTGCCAGTCTTCTAGTGAGCGCTGCTTTGCTTAATAGGTACTTGAGGGGATCAATATGTGCAACCAATTTTGTTTGATGACTCAACATGTAGTGTCTTAGCTTTTGGGAAGCGAACACAACTGCTAGGCATGACTTCTCTATCGGTGTATAGTTTAGCTCATATCCAACCAACGTTCGGCTTAGATAGTAGACGGCCCTCTCCTTTCCTGCATCATCATGTTGTGCCAAAAGGACCCCTAACGCTGATTATGTTGCTGAAATGTATAGAAGCAATGGTCTACCTTGCACTGGTGGTACCAAGATAGGAGACTTTAGAAGGTAGTCTTTGAATATCTGAAATGCCTATTCACATTGTTCTATCCATATGAACTTGATGTCTTTATGCAAGAGATGTTGGAATGGGTGGCACTTGTCTGGTAGTTGAGCTATGAAGCATCTTATCGATTGGAGCCTTCCTTGTAACCCTCTTAGTCGTCTCAAGTTCGATGGTGGAGGCATGTCCAATATTTCCTTGACCTTTGTTGGATCTACTTCAATTCCTCTATGTGATACTATGAACCCTATTAATTTTCCTATGTGACGCCAAATGCACACTTTTTTGGATTTAGTCAAACTTTGAATTCCTCCATTCTATCAAAGATGGGTCCCAAAACCTGTAAATGATCCTTTCGAAGTATGGACTTTGCTAGTATGTCATCCACATAATCTTCCATTGTCTTGTGGATGAGATCATGAAATATGGTTGTCATCGCCCTCTGATATGTTGCTCCAGCGTTCTTTAAACCGAATGGCATAACATTCCAACAATATGTTCCCCAAGGACATGTGAAAGCCATTTTGTGTTGGTCCTCTTGTGCTATCCTTATCTGGTTGTAACCTGAGAAGCCATCCATAAGTGACAGCATTTCATGTCCTACCATTAGGTCCACTATCATGTCAATGTTTGGTAAAGGAAAGTCATCTTTGGGACATGCTATATTAAGGTCCCGGAAGTCTGTGCAAATTTGAATCTGACCACTATGCTTCGTAACTGGTACTAGATTAGATATCCAATCCGCATATGGTATAGGTCTGATGAATTTAGCATCTAGGAGCTTTTTCAGTTCTGCCTTGACTAACAATGCAACGTGAGGATGCATCTTTCTTAGCTTTTGTTTGACAGGTTTTGCGTTTGGTAGCAGTGGGAGGTGATGTAGCACCAACTCTGGGTCTAAACCTGGCATATCTGAGTAAGACCATGCAAAATTGATCATTCTTTCTTTGAAGAAGTTGATGAACTATTCTCTCTCCTTAGGGGTCATAAATTTTTCCAATTAAATGTTCTTTGGGTTCTTGTCATCCCCCAAGTTGATTTCCTTTGTCTCTTCGGCTAGTAGTGCTGATTTATCCTCTGTTAAGGGGAGGAGTTCTCTCTTTCCATCTTCTAGCGCCTCTGTGAGGTTTTCGCTAGAAGATACATTTTCTCTTAGCTTTTTACTCTTTTGTTCTTTTTTATTTTGTGGACTGGAAAGAGGAGCTTCCTCCCCGAAGTATGCTGCTCTGTCTAGGTTGATAGAGAATCCTGCCTTGTGATCTCCTAACGAAATGCCTTTCCTTAGTCCCATGAAATGAGCTATTGCCTCGTCATTTTCAAAGACATCAAGATCAGGTGGTCCTTGTTGATCCCACTCTATAAGCTCAGGGTGTACAAGACATACACTTTCACTATTGTTTAGCTTTGGTTGACTGAACGGGACTGCTGATATGGTGCCTACAAAATTGGACTGTGATGAGGATGCACCACTTGAGGTCAGATGAATGATATGTTTGCCTATGCAGGGTTGTTCGGTAATGGTCAATTGTTCAAACAGGTCTGCTAGGTTTATGATAATATCGACTTGAGGGAAAAAGTAAGGGATTGATGGTTCAGAGTCGTGGAGGGATCTCCACTCATACTCATTGGAGTCAGTTTCAATGGAATGTTCGTCCGATGTCTCACTTCCTTGGGTATCGTCGATTGCTAAGTGTAGGTTTATTTGGGATTGTGTGGATCCCTCTTCGGTGGGAAACAACTGCGCTAATATGTTTCTTATTAGGACATGCTCAGTGTTGTGCCCCCGGTGCATCTTTGCTATTTGCTCGTGATTGACTTGAATGTCTTGAACCATAGGACTAGTGCTTTGTTGTCCATAGCCCAAACCTCTAGTGTTTCTTTGGGTTGGTGGGAGAGGCAATTCATATATGCCTTGTTGCCTTGCACCCAGTCTGGTTGTACCATCGTATCCAAACCTTTGTATCATTGTGTAACCATTACTCGTAGTTTGCCAAAGGTAAGGGTGGTCGGACTGTCTAAGGGGAGTCTCTGTATAACCAGGTATTGATGTCTTGCTCAAAAGGATTCTCTTCCGCTATGTCCCCCCATCGGATAAAGGTTGTGGGTGCACATCTAAAAAGAACCGGCTACTGAGTTTCTGTTGCAATGATAGGTAGTGGCATACCATGAGTTCTGGGGCTTAAAGGCATGTGCGTGATTGTGAAAGCCTCTTCATATCTATATTCACCACATCCTTTTCTGTGACATCCTTAAGATTTAGATTTGAAGAGGATGAGATGCTTGCATCTTGATTAATGACTATCTTACCTGCTGCTTGTGTGACATCCTTGCGATTTGATTCTGAAGAAGATGGGATGCTTGCATCCTGGTTGATGGCACCTAGTTATCAGTGCTGATTTGGACCGCATTGCAATATTGGAAGGGATTGGGATCTCCCTCTATGATAATCTCCTCCCCTTGGTGAGGGAACTTGATGCATTGATGGTATGTTGATGGTACAACTTGCATTTCATGTATCCAAGGTCTCCCTAATAACATGTTGTATCCCAACTCAAGGTCTAAAATTTGGAAGGGTGTGTTTTTGACCACAGGACCAATGCGAACAGGTAGAATAATAATACCTTTAGAGGACCTTTCTTCTTCATCATATGCTCTGATATTTATCCTTCTAGTGACATCAATGCTTGATTCAGAATAGCCTAGTTGCTTGATTAATTTTAAAGTACAAATGTTTAAACCAGTTCCACCATCGACAAGGACCCTACGGACAACGCTTTTGTGGATTTGGACAAGCAAGTGTAGAGGATCATTATGCAGGGGCTTATGCGGTGGCACATCACGGTCTGTGCATGTGGCCTGTTTGTTAGCTGCTATATGGTTGGCCATTGTTTGGAAGCTTTCAGGTGTTATGTCCCTTGGGACAGCTGCATTTTGAAGTGCTTGATCAAGTGCTAGTTTATGCTGCGGAGATATGCGTACGAGGTCAAACATGGATATTTGGGCAGGTGTGCACTTTAGTTGGTCCACTATGCTTGTTTGTGGATTTGAGTTTTCTATAGGATTAGCTGATGTAGTAGCTGAGGATGGTACTCCTTGCAAGACGACTCTAGCACGATGTGTAGTTATAGCGCAATTGTTACCTTGGTCCCTGTTAGTGATTGTGGCCACATGATTATCTGAAGGATTTAGGCAATTTATGACATTATCACTATTGGCGTACATATAGTTAACTTTATTGGTTTGTCCACCAGACCTGGAGGTTTTATTTTGTTGTGATCATGGAAGGTATTGTTAAAAATGGTGTGATCAGTTGTACCTTTAGCTTGAGTGTTCGTCACATCGATGATCCCCGTGTCAATGAGATCTTGGATAGCATGTTTCAATCGGTAGCAGTTGGCTATTTTGTGCCCCTTGACCCGATGAAACTCACAGAAGTCTTTGTCATTATACCACCTTGGCTTGTTTTCTTCTTGTTCAAAGTCTCTGATTGCTGGGAGAGTGATAGTGTTTGATTGTATCAGCTTACGTAAAGCGGACTCTATTGGCTCTCCCAATGGTGTGAAATCTCTTTGTTGGAATTGAAATCACAGTTTGCGTTGATTCTGTTGTTGACTGTTTGACACAGCGGCTGCTTGTACAGGGGGAGGTTGGTTCTGGATGTATGCTTGTTGAGTGGGCCCTGTGGGGTTTTGGTTTTCCACAGGTGCGCCTTGCAGTGACACCTTGGGTTGCGCATAGTTGACCGTCTTTACATCAATGACACCATCACTAGTGACATTTTTGTTCTTGTTCCACCACTAAGATTTTTCTGTTGCATTCTTATTTGTGTTCATTTGCATAGGATCTGCAAGGATTCCTCTTTTGACCAATTTCTGTTCACTCCGAACTCCTCTTTCGATGAGTTGTGTGAAGTTTGGAGATAACTGTAGTTCTGTTGTGAATGACATGTCTAGGATCAGGTTGTCAACAAACATGACTATCAAGTCTTGTTCGGGCACATCATATGTTATACGATTTTTTGTGTTCCTCCATCTCTGTAGGAATTTCACAAAGGACTCTCCATCTTTTTGTTTAATGTCACAAAGGTCCTTGATGCTGACCTTGCGCTCAATGTTATGATGGAAGTGAGCTATGAAGTTTTCAGCCAATTCTCCCCAAGACTAAATTCCATGAGGTAGATGTGAGAACCATTCCATTGCTGGTCTAGCTAAACTTTGTGGGAATAGTCACATTAGATATGTCTCATCATGAGTGACTTCGACGCAACTAGCAAAGAACTCTCGTATATGCTCAATAGGGTTGGTGTTGCCACTATACTTGTCAAATTTTGGCACTGAGAAGTGGTTTGGGAATGGAGACATTTGATTAAAATGGTCAAAGTGGTATGGGTATAAATCCTCTATGGTATAGGATTTACTTTGCCCCTGATTTTGCATATCCATCATTTGGGTTTGAAGGGTTTGCATTTGTTGCATTAGCATGTCTGTTTGATATTGCGGCTGATGCATGTGGATATTCCTTTGTGTTGTGGTGGGTATGAGGTTGTGCCTCTATGTCCCTTGAGTAGGAACATAGGATTTCATCCTAGGGACTTGATATTGATTCCCCACCGAGTGATTTGTAACTGTAGGGACATGAGTAGTCCATGGGGGGTTTTGAAGTGTTTGTTGTCGTGACTGAAACTAGGGTTGATAATGCTGGGGTAGGTATTGCTACTGCTGAGGTAGGGTTTGAAACTAGGTTTGCTATTGCTAAAGTTGGATATGAGGCAACTGAAGCTGAGGTTGTTGTTGCGGAGGTTGGATATGAGGCAACTGAAGTTGGGGTTGTTGTTGCGGAGGTTGGATGTGAGGAAACTGAAGCTGGGGTTGGATGTGAGGCAACTGAAGCTGGGGTTGTTTTTGCGGAGGTTGGATGTGAGGCAACTGAAGCTAGGGTTGTTGTTGCGGAGGTTGGATGGGTGTTGGAGTGGGAAAAGATGTAAATTTGGGCTGGCCTTGACAATAAATAGGTCCTGCAGAGATGGATCCTTGCGGGCATGATGTGTTGATCCTAAGGTTAGTGTGGAGGGATTGCAGCAGCGACAGAGTTTCAGAATAACTGGTGTTTGGTGGGATGGAAGGCATAGTATGAGAGTTGGACTGCGCGGGCCATGAGATTAAGGGTGGAGGCATACTAGTGACCATGGGTGCGCTTGGTTGTGAGCTTGTCATGCCTTGAGTAGATGATGTGTTGGCTTGGGTTGGGTCATTGGTTTGATTGGATACAGTTTGCATTGATGTGGGTAAAGCCAATAGTGGAAAAATTTGTGACACAACAAGTAGTATCTGAGGAGTGTGAGTAGTGTTTTGACCTGCGAGAGGGTTTTCGGGCCATATAGTTGATATGCTGAATTCAGGAGGGAGCTTGACTCCCTTCTTTATTAGCATGGCTAAGTAACGTTCAAGGTTCCTCTCTACAACAACATCGACTACTTTGGTAGAATAGGCATCTTGTTCCACATCTTCAATTTCTTCTTCTGTGATATCTTGGAAAAAAGCTGCCCCATGGGGTGGTTCAATGAATAGAGTAGAACTAGTGTTCATGAAGGGATCATTCTCTTGCTCTATTTCCCAAGCAGGGAAACGGTTGATATATGACTCGTCTAGTTGAGCTCTAGCCATAGACCTTGTGTAAGGTCCTCCATGAGGTGTTTGAGACATAGCGCGGTCCAGGTTTTGTAACTAAAACAAGAGATATAGAGCAAACAAGAAAAGAGGATCCTTTCTAAGACAAAGTCTGAGTTATTTTTTGGACAAAGGTAATTTCTAAGGATAGATTTTGATATAACTTGATCTCAAAGTGGTGATGATAAAAGATAGGATTTGCTGAACTTTGTCTTGGACAAAGTCAATTTGAAAAAAGATGATGATGTTTGATAAGATGAGATCAAGATACTTTGAGTCTGAGCTTTCGAATTTAACAATGTTTTTGACAATAATCGTGCTTTACAGAGGAAGGGTAATCTTTAATGTTTAGAGATTCACACAATGTTCTTCGCATTTTCCTGGGATAGACACTAGTTTTGGACACCAAATGAAGAATTCCTTCAAGGTTTTTAGGTCAGAAGAGGAATATAGTATCTCTGGTCAAAAATGTGGTACAATTTCACCGATTGCAGTAAAATAACTGGTCGATTGTGGTATTTTTATCACACACAATGGCTTTTGATTTGCAAGATAGTTGACATTGACAACCCTAGACTTTAACACATTTGACTCATTTTGACAGTTTGAATGTTTTGTTTTGCGTTTTCAGAAACTGATCAAAGGAACAACCACAATAAACACTGTGTTTTGAAGAATGAAGACTGAAACTGTGTATGTTCTACAAATTTTTCAAGTTGCAAGGTTATCACGAGGTCTCAACAATGAACAATCAGATTAATCTAGGTCAAATTGGCTTCAGAATATAATGTTATAGGCCCAATGCTTGAATATTCGTTAGCTCACACAACAATTGTCACGCTACTAGGACACGAAGGTCCACGACGTAGGTGCCCGTGTTTTTGCCATTTTCAGGTATTATTGTCGTGGAGTGAAGATCTCTTTCACTACACAAATACCGTGGGACACATATGTTGAGAATCTTGGGAGAAATTTTGCAACCTCTTGCACTATAATAAGGTATCTGTTTGGAGGTAAAACGGGTTGGCCTCTAATTAATCAAGGTTGTAGTAAGGGTTCATGGTGTCTCTCCAATCGGTTTGTACATGCGTGACTCACTTAAGAGCCTAGTTGATCACGCTGGCTCCTTAGGGATATTCACCCGATCCAGACTATCATCAACACGCCTCACCCGAGCTTGGCTAGATAAGACAGAACTTTGGTTCGTGCCTTATTTATATACCGATCGGAAGGATTACTGGTTTAAGGTCGTTCTCTGAGGAAGAAGCGCATTCCCCAGACAGGCCTTTCTAAAAAAGTATAAAGGTTTGTAATCTAACAGTTTGTGCAAGTGCACCCAAAACTCAAGACACGAGGTAAATCGATTAAGCTCCAAATT
>MU227798.1:923878-956086 GCA_018584345.1 Thuja plicata
TGATGAAATTAAATTAATTAAATTGGAAGAATTTAATTAGTAAGTTTAAATATTTGGATTTAAACTATAGGAAATTGAGTTTAATTAATTAAATAATGATAATTAATCAATTAAAGCTTAATTAATTTTGAGAATTGGATTAGATGATTTGAGGAATGAATTTAAAAGAAAATAGATGATTAATTAATGATTAAAAAACCATTTATTAATAGATGAAAATTAGTGTTTTTAATGTAAAGTCACAAGCCTGTCCATTTTAGGGTGTCTACAGATACCTTTAGACCCAATTTAGTGGGAGTATTAGAGAATATCATTCTCACGGTAAAGTAGATTAGATGCACAAGAAGACCTCATTAAGGTTAAGGAGACAAAGTAACATCGGCCCCCAAGTGACTTAAGTCCTCATCAAATTCAAAACCAAAATAATAGAGGCATCACTAGAGAGAGAGAGAGAGAGAGAGAGAGAGAGAGAGAGAGTCTATCTTATTATGAATCATGCAAGGAAGATGCTACAAAATATGGAATTGAATAATCTAGCAAACCGTATTATGCTAGTTCAATCCACCAACAAGGATTAGTCTTGAAAGGAAAGTACTTCGAGTAATGGATCCCAACAACAAAATGATTAGTACTAAGGAAAGGTAAACTTCCTGAGTGATCAAATATGGATGGTTAATCAAAGGACCAGGTGTGCATGGTCAATCTAAGGACCAAATGAACAATGGGGATAAGTCTAAGGATATACTAAAAAAAATAGCATTGAATCAGTGTATGTTTGTGTGTGGGTACAAAATGTGAACATGGAGCGAAGTGTATGCCCTCACATTAAATCTATTGCAGACACCTTCTTTAATGAAGCGTACATGAGTCCACAAGAAATTTTTTCACTATGAAATGCCCCCAAGAAAGGACAAATCAAGGGAAATTACCACACGACAAAACATAGCACAAAAGGGATCTACCAAATCTAGGGTCAATAGGTTATATGATAACTCATGTATATCAAAAGGAATAAAGGTAGGTAAGAGTTACAAAGAAGAGTCTTTTTGGGCTGGCATCACAGAGACCAAAAAGAATAGGTAGCTATCATTTTGTATCATGCTCAACATACAACACAAATGTACATTTAGGAAAAATGACACATGCACAACATAACATGTAATGACATATAGAAGAAGTGAGATACACAAAGAAGAATTTTTATGACATTGTGATTTCTTTATCACCTTGTGTCAATGGAGCAAGAAGGGTTGTTTAAAGAAATCTAAACAAAATATAAAACAACACAACACAACATGGGGGAAGTACATCATGACAAACATGCAAAAACACAAAAATCTACCACATAAGAGAATCTAGTCAAGCATATCGTCTACCTCCTCCCCATCTCGATCCATAGTGTTTAGGGAAGGTGGACAACTCGCAAGAGGAGAAATATCAAGTACGATAGATGGAACAATAGCCAGTTACAAATAAGGACCATGCTATGAAGATAGGTCGATGTGTTTATTACTAGGAGTGATAGATAAATATTGGGAAAGCATATCTAGTAAGTTTTTATCAATATCAATAGTCTCGTACATGTCATCAAAATCACTAGCATGAATATCATTTTTAAAATCAAGAACATCATCATCAAGAGTATCATCTTTATCTAGATTAATTGTAATAGAATATAAGATATGAATTGCATTTTCGTATTTGTTCATCTTTATTTTGTTTAAATTCACTTTCTCCATTGGTTCAAGCATAAGTTGGTAAAAGGGAAGCGAAGCATGAGGAAGTGTATGAGATGAAGAAATATTTTGAGAAGGACGTTGACGGGATATATCAAAATGCTTGTGATGATGATCACGAGCATGCCAATTACATTTGGTTTTAATAGAAATATGGGTTGGGATAGGATCAATCAACATTGGGTCCTTTTCTTCTTTAGGAGGAAGAATAGAAGGAACCATATTATAGTGAGAGATGACTGGAAGAGGAAGTATTTAAGCAATATGAGGTGGAACAAAAGCATGTAGAGGAGGTATAGGTGGCATAGGAAGAAGTCCACGTCTAGGATTTTCCTTAGGTTTGCTAAGTTCACAAATATTTTGAACCTTGTAGGCTTGGTATGATCTAAATAGATGGTCAGGATGGGTTTGAGTTGGTTGAGGCATAGAAGGCCAAGGGAAATCAAGATCAAATGAGTCACAAGGCACAAAAGGTTGATAAAGACTATGATTAACAATAATGATTTCTCCATTATGAGGAAATTTAACACATTTATGAATAGGAGAAGCCACAGATTGCATGGAGGTAAGCCAAGGAAGACCAAGTTTGACTTGAAATTGATCAGAAGTTGGAATGACAGTGAAGGTAACATCTAAAGTTTTTCCACCAACTTCAACATGGAATGAAATGGAACCATGGGAAGGATAAGGGAAACCATTTCAAGTTTGAATCATCACATCACATTTATCATAAAAATATTTTTTCAATTATTTATTGTAAAAATGTTCTTCAGTTATCACATTCACCATGCAAGTGGGATCAACAAGGGCACCATAGGTGGGAAGGCCATTAATCTTTGCGACAATATAGAGAGGACCATCAGGTGTTTTAATTGTCTCAATATGGTCAAAGGTAATGCAAGGCTGAGATGGAGGTTTAGGTTTGACTTTTTCAACTTGTTTAACAACATGATTTGCTTCATTAACTTTTTCATCATAGTCAATGCATTGGGAAGAAGAAGGTTGATCAATAGTATTGTTTGAATGAAATGGCAAAGGATCGGTGTAGATTTGAAATTTTTGGTTAGGAGGTGCCACGCATTTTTTTCCTTGATCATGGTCACCATCAACAGATATAACCTTACAATCAATAATATCTTGGATAATAATTTTCAAGCAGAAACATTTTTTAGTATCATGACCAGGTTGACGATGATGTTGGCAAAAAGCTTTCAGATCAAAGTATTTGGATTGAGGTTTAGACATGTCAATGAGTTTGATAGGAGAAAGTGTTAACACATTATAATTGATTAAATTCAACATCACATTATGTAAAGATTCAAAAAACTAAGTATAATTACGAGCAATTTTAAAAATAGATGACAAAGGAGCCACACCTTTGGATGTTGCTGCCACTTGTCCATCAATAGTGTTGGATGATTTTTTGATTTTGATGTAGTTTTTTGGTTTCTGAAACTTGTTGAAATTGGATGTGACATCACTCTTATCAATGGGAACAAGAGCCATTAGAGTGGTTCTCTCAAATTGACTCACTTGACGGTGATAATGATAAAGCATTGCATACAATTGAGGAAAAGAAGAGAATTCAAAAATAAGTATCTTATCTCTAATGTTACTTTGTAAATTAGTAATAAAAAAGTGTTGCACATCAATATCATGCACATGATAATAAATATGAGCATGCAAATGCTTAAATATACCAATGAAATCACTAAATTTTTCTTTAACACCTTGTTTACAATGCATTAAATCAGTTAGAGAGATTTTAGGACCCATATTGTTTTGAAATTATTCAATGAAAACATTAGCAAGTTTTTGGAAGGAATCAATTGAATAAGGAGGCAAAGAACAATACCATTGCAAGACTTTGTCTCGAAAGGTTATAGTAAAAAAATTTTCCATGAACCTATGGTCATGAGAGAAATCACTACACAAGGTTTGGAAAGTTTTAACATGAGTCATGGGATCACCCTTACAGTTATAAGTGTCAAGATGAGGAATCTCAATGCATTGTGGGATAGCAACACAAATAATATACATAGACAAGGGAATAGAAATATCACAAGTAGGAATGTTGAACTTGGATTGAGACATGAAAGCTATTTGTTGTTGCAAAGAAGACACAGTTAAGGCCAAGCTATTAATAATAGAATCAATAGAAAGAATGGTAGGAAGAGAAACATGGGAAATATTAGGAAATTTTTGGAAATTGAAGGATTGGTTGAATATGAAAAAGGAACACTATGACAAGTGGGCATGGATGATGATAATGAATAACATGACACACTTGAAGAGATAGAAGAAGCAATAGGATTAGGAGGACTCATATGTGTAGGATTGAGATTTTGAATTGAATTTGTGGTGATAGGTGGAGCATAAGTGAACACACTAGGAATGGAAGTAGAGACAGACAAATAGGTCTCAACACTTGTAATGGGTGGAGTAAAGCCTAAATATTGATCACAATCCCTAATGGGTTTTACAATAGCCTCAATAAGGTGAGAAATGTTATGCAAGGTGTTAATACCATGTTTATCATTGTGAATAAGTTTTCTTAAGCGTTCTACAACATAAATAGCTTCAAGATTATTGTTTTATTGACCTATCCATTGTTCAAACTTCTCAAGGTCACGAGAATGTTTGTGGACTTGATCAAGAGGAACCCTTAATGATTCTTTCGCATCATGAGAATAATGAGAAGAGTTATTCTCCATGATAGGATTGGGATCACTAAGATGCATATTGGTCTCATCAAGATTCCTAGGAAAGAATAAGGGTTTGGGATCAAAGGGACCCACAAGTATTTTTCTTCTTCTAACTGGAATACTATAGGTTGGAATCAAAGTGATAAATTTCATGCACAAAGGAAAGACAAATGCAAGGCAATTTGAAAGAGATATGCAATCCAAACAAATTTGACTATCAAATTTAAGCATATAATGTAAATAATGACTGAAAAAGTGCACACAAGGTAGATATAGAGATGTAATAACAATGAAAGATATAATCTAACAATAAGAAATAGAATGGAATATATAATCATGCAAAGGAAATCTAACACCAAGATCAAAAGAGGAAATGTCATAAGTCGGGTTCACCAAAATGTACCATATGAAATGGTGAGTAATGCTATGGAGGAAGATCACTCACCAAATCAAATGGATGGAGGGTATATGGTACATTAGAAACACCGCCAAAGGATCACCCTCAAACCTAAATTAGATTATCATAGCCTAAAAGGATTAAGACATGCTAATGCAAGATCTAGATTTGAGGATGGAGTTTGATTTGGGGATGGGTTCCTTTAATGTCAAAATGTATATGATATGTAAAAATGATATGCAAATCTATGAAAGGAATTAATGTTATGGAAAAGAAAAAGATAATTAACAAGGTGTGATATCATATCCAATGCATAAAAGTAATTTCAACATGAGAAGAGGAGGGATGAGCTCACCTTGAAGCTAGGAGAAGAGGAGTAAACTTCATATTGGTTTTGACTTTTGTATAACTGTCAGAATTAGAAATTGTTCTTGATCTGGCACACTAACACCTGTAACTTCTAACAGTAAAAAATTTAGATCCAAAGGACAATGTTGACCAAAGTTGACCTTGTCTAGAAAAGTTGACCTTGTCCTGAGACTCTGAATATGATGAAATCTAGGGAGGAATTTCCACTGGTTCTGTAACTCGCAAAATATGGATCTGAAACTCTAAAATCATGTTCCTGCACACAAGAAGAAGGGGAAAAAGGTTTTGGTAAGGGGCTTTCCTTGGTCAAGCCCTTGTATAGGAATAAACCTTGAAATGAAACAAAAATTGCATAAGGAAGTAATGTAAAGAAGATAAATGTTAGATTTGCCTTGCATGAAAAACCTTCATGGATGGATATAGAAATCAGTCAAATCCACAAAGATTCTTGAAATGTATATTTGCAATGTGTTGTAGAATCAAGGATTCCTTCTCAAATGCATGGATCTACACTTTTCTATCCTAGATCTTAAATGATTGTATGCTTGAAATATTGAATGGAGAAGAGGAATATATATTCTTGCTTTCTTGAGAATTCCTCTACTTGGCCATCATGGGAGAGAAATTTGCATCAATGAAAGATGACTGCCTTTTCTTGAATGAATGGAGACTTTGAGATCTTGAATTAGATGTTTGCCTTCAAATCTTGAATCCAAATCCTCAATTAGCCCGATTGCACTTGCTCTTGAAATCACCAATAATAATGGAATGATTTCACTTTAAATGGATAGTCATGGATGTCAAAATGATATGTTTGATGTCCTTTTATACTCATTTTGGGATTCAATATTGTCGGGCCGACCACAAATAAAGATAAGCAAGAAACTCCTTTGAATTGGATCAAGAACCCACTTGAATTCAATGCCTGAGGACAAGGTCAACTTGTCAATTTTGTCCATGACAAGGTTGACTTAGTTATACCTAGTCTCGACATTGTTAATTTTAAAGTAGATGTGGGTCTTTGGGAGTGAAAATTTATAGGGAGAGAAAATGAAGGATGCAGGAAATCAAGCATAAAGACATTCTGATCTTGAAATCACTAAAATGGGGCTTAATAGGTCCCAAAGCCACCAATAATGGATGTGTGTGTGTGTGTGTGTGTGTGTGTGTGTGTGTCTACACACATACACATATACATACACACACTTATAAAAATAACAACTTAATCACATAGGCTATTATTATAGCATGATTAATTATCATTTTTTCATAAGCAAAATACTACAAAACCACATATTCTGAAAGTTGATACAGTGAAACAAAGTCTATCCAAGCATAAAACATCTAATAAAATAAGAAAACCCCCAACTTAATTCCCTAATGGTCCTCCAACAAGTTCATTTTGGTTCTCCATCCAAGCTGTCAACCTAAGATCATTGACTATTATATGTGTTGTGGCCTTGACAATTAGAATCCAAAAGAATCCTTGATTCTTTTTCAGCTTCTCCCATCGAGACTTTTGTTTTTTGAAATCATAATAGGTATTGCCTTCCGAATATGGAATGGGACACCAAAGATGTGACTCAAAAGGTTAAAGGAATCCATTTTTCCCTTTGGCTATGACCCAACTGCATGTATGTGGTTGCTTTATGAACTTTTGCATGGTATTTTTGTAGTGAATGAGGCTCTACCTTCTTTAGGTTATCTTGTAATGCATTATATCTCTAGGTAAAATGCAAAAACATTGTCTTAATTTGAGGTTCCATGTATTCAAATTTTGTATGAACTTGTTCCCTTTATGCCATCACTTTATTCAATTTTTCAGGATTGTAGATTAGTTTATTCCATTCATAGATAATTATATTAGGGTCTTAAACCTCAGCCTTGAGAGGCACTGGAACATTTTGTTCAACTTCCTCATATTCCTTACATTGGTCTCCTCTAGTATTTTCATTATTCATATAAGACATGAACTCCCTGAGATGAATGTTTCTAATGGATATCAAAGGGTTCTATTTAGTATCAAATGGAACAACACAACTATGTAGGTACAACTCACATTACAACTTCTTATGTTGGGGTGTAGCAGTACGATACACAATTATAAAGTCATCAGTTGTAAGTAGGGATGAAGGGAGACCTGAGAGTATTTGTGAAAATTTATAGGAAAGATACAAATCCTTTAGTTATAGTGCATAGACTTGTGGAGGCACACTACATTCCATAATTTGAGGTATGATAGTACCTACATTCTCTGTTCCCTACTTCAATTTTACAATTTCCTCATCCTTCCTCCTGAGTTCTTCTTGTATTTGTTCCTTTTCCTTCTTCCATTCTTGTTCTCTCTCTATCATAAATTCTCATAGATTTAATGTAACATAAGCCCATGATGAAAATGTTATTGTAAACATATATTTCTTAACTAGATGAGATTTTTGTTGTTTATCCTGACTTATTTCTTTGATGTCTAATACTTCTTCTGCAACTCTTACAAGGTTTTCCAAGCCACTAGCAATTTATCCTCCCCTTGAGGCTTCCTTTTCAACACATTTTATTTGTTCTTTATCGGCCTCGTCATCCATTTATTTATTAGACGACAAAGGACCAAAATGAATAGATGCTTCTTCGATGTTTTTTATTTGAGTATCTTGAGCATTATCACTTTCTACTACTTCAACAGATTTAGAAGGGATTTGCAATATTGTAGAAGGTCTACTAGTATGTTCAATTGTTTGTTCTCCTATAGCATCAGATATTGTTTTCTTAGATTCAGTTGAGATAGGGATATGAGTCGTTTTAGTTTCTTTCTTGCCCATATGTTTCTAAGGCTTCCCATGAAGCCCGTGACTTGTTTTCACTATCTTCATAGGACACTTCTTTGTTCCCTTCTCAATTTTTCTTGGCTTCTTTCTAGACTTCTTAACCCTTTTGACAACTTTTGGTTGTTTTGTGTTTGCAAACTTACATTTGACAACTTTAGGAGTCTGAGATTTTGACATTTTAGCCTTGCTCTTATTTTTAGTGAGTTTTTCTTCCTTCTCATTTAATTTCCTTTTTTCCCTAATCGACACAGTTGTTTCTACTAGACTAGGGTTAGAAGTATTAGGTGTTTCTTCATTTGACTAATCTGATGGGCTCCCTCTTTAAGATGTGCTATCATAAGAAGGTTGGTGTAATATTTTTGAGATTGAAGTCTCTTCGATTATTTTAATAGTACCCTCATGTCTATTAACCATATGGGTCAAAGGATGACCAGAAGGACCCACATCAACTATCTTAACCCTTATTACTTTTAAGAAATATCCATTCTCATACCTAGTTGGGTTTCTAATAAAGATTTTTCAACCAATAGTTGAATTAGATAATGATGAGAAAGGGAATTTGAATTACCTTTTGTACCTTAGCTGCCATTAATTTGAGAACATTGTAAAGTAAATATTGCAAATTCACCAGTCTACCATACCATAATTGACTCAAAATCATGAAGTACGCTCCATGCAGTTGTGATAATCTTCCTTCACACCTCAAATACATAACAATGTACGTAGCTCTGTGAGACTAGAGTGGAGGCAAAGGCATTGTCCTTGTTCCTAGATTACTCACTTCTAGAGGTGGGTCTCCAAGCATAGTAAATTCAGCATGAGGTAAGCTCACATATGTATTCGCTGTATAGGGCTCCCCTATTCTTGGTAACCATCTTACCTCTACAATCCTTTCTTCTATAATTGGAACTTTCAAACCCATTGATCATGGTATGATCTTCCTTAAAAGTCATAGAAAATTCGTGAGCTACCTACTCATAGAAATCATGGATCTTAAGAAAATAGTCAAGCCATCCAAGTCCTCTGAAGAGTGGATCATAATCTTAGTTTTGTAAGATAACCTCATGACTCACATATTCATTCCTAATTAGGGGTCCTCTGATTCTTCTAATTCCATCTGTCAATCTTCTTTGGGATCAATTCCTAAAAAGAAAACTCAGAAATCATTTATAACTCCTTTGCACTGTGAACCTGCTTCTGCACAAATTTCTCCTCTTCTGCTACCCAAATTATCTATGCAACTCTTAATCTTTCTTGTTTTCACAATTTTAATAGGACACAACAAAGAGTTTACACAAAGGCGGAAAAATTATTATGATTGCAAACATTTCAAGGCACAATACAAAAACAAGATACACATTTAAGAAGGCTAAACATTAAATTGGCTTGACATTGCCAAATTGGTGGAATAGACTCAGACATGCATAAATTTTTAAAAACAAAACAAATATAATAATGATATGACATAATCACCATAGTTATTGTATCATAGCATGGCAAGACTACCCCTCCCCCCAACTTAATATTGAACATGTGTCCACGCATGTGAAGGGTCAGGAAAGGAAGTGCAACATAGATATATTTAATTATGAATGTGACAAAATACTAAAGCTTGAATATTAATAAAACAAGTATGGTGTGTACCTCATGTGTAACTTTAAGGTGACATGTTGTACAACATCCTTTCAATCATGCAAATTAAATATTTTGAAAAAATTAAAGAAAGAGAAAATGATGGTGGAGTGATGGCGTAAGACAAGAAATTGAAATGAAGCAAATGTGACGTGAAGTGAAGATGGATAGAGTATTCTCATTTTCAAATGGTAATTTTAATATGAATGATGTGTCATGCCAACAAGGATGGTGTGGACTCCGTCAAACCATGTAGATTGGTTGCAGGAAGATTATAAATATTATATTGTTCAAATTGTTTCATAAAATCTTCTTTAGTGGTTGGCTTATGGTAAAGACGAAGTCTATGCCCATTAACTAACAACTTAAATCTAGCATCATTAATACAACTCAAATTTATTGCACCATTAGGAAACACATACTCTATTTGATATGGGCCAAGCCATCTAGTTTGTAGTTTAGATAAGTTCTCTTGAAACCTATAATCATATAAAAGAGCCCAGTCACCTAGATTGAAATGTTTGCTCTTAATACGCTTATCATACCAAATGGTTCTTTGTTGTTGAATCAAATCTATATGTTGTGGGGAAATTTTTCTCATTTCATCCAATTGGTTTAGATGTATAATTTTCTTTGTTTGTGCCTCCGATAAATTCATTCCTAATTCCATTATTATTTTTAATGTTTTGTATTCAAATTATATGGGCATGCTTGTTGTTTTACCATACACCAATTCAAAAGGTGTAAATTCAGTGGTAGTTTTCCATGTAGGTTTGAATTCCCATGTTGTCTCTTATAATCAATCTTCCCGATCTTTCATATGCAATGCTAATGTCTTTGTAAGTATGGATTCAATTTCTCTATTTGTGAACTCAACTTGACCATTGGCTTGATGATAGTATGGATTTGACTTCTTGTGTCAGATTTTGTACTCTTCTACCAATGTTGTTATCAAATTAGATGTGAATTGTGCTCCTTGGTTAGTGACTAATTATCTAGGAACTCCATGTCTAGTGAATATTTCTTCATACACAAATTTAGCAACCTTGTTATCCCTAGCATGTTTCATAGCCTTAACTTCCACCCATTTGGTTAAATAATCAATACAAACCATAATATAAGATTTTCCATTGGAAGGTGGATCTATGGGTCCTATAAAATCCATACCCTACTTACCAAAAGGGGTTACAACTACTTTTGGGAGAAATGTAATGTCATCTGACCTTATAGGTTTACCCATTCCTTTTCACCTATCATACTTCCTAGTATACTCAACATCTTTATGCAGGGTAGGATAATAATACCCATTATTAAGGATCTTCATGCCTATTCTATTAGCTTTTAAATGACGTACACAAGGCTCAACATGACAGACATGGAAGACATCATATGTTTATCCTCCCGAATGCACCTTCTCATAACATTATCAGGGCATGTATAAAACAAGCATATTGATACCCAAGTAAAAGGAAAACTTCTCTCAACTAACAACTTATTTTCCTTAGGTAAGAAATGAAGAGGAAATTTACCTGTCACTAAGTAATTATAAATGTGAACATACCATGGGATTGAAAAGGATTATTGTAAATAAGTGTTCATCTGGGAATGTGTCATATATAATTGGTATTCTCCATGAGTTGTTAATCTAGATAAAAAGTCTACAACTACATTTTCTTTTTCTGGCTTTTCTATAATTGTGACATAAAATGCTTGCATTAGAAGTAGCCACCGAGCAAGTCTATTAGATACAACAAGTTTTTTCATCAATTATTTAATGGTAGCATGATCAGTGTGGACAAATCTCAAATATTTGATGATGTAATTTATGAACTTATTCAATGCATATACCACTGCTAACATTTCTTTCTTGATAACAATGTAGTTGAGATCTGCTCCTTGAATATTTTTGCGAACATAGTATATTGCATTTTCTATTACTCCTTTCTAACTGAGGAGACCACCTACTACATAATTTTATGCATCAGTATGAATATGGAAAGGAAAATTTAATTGTGGACCCTTAAGGATAGGAGCTTGGGTCAGTAGAATCTTAAGATCTCAAAATGTCTTTTCACACTCTGAGATTCATTGGAAAACAACATCCTTTGTTAACAAGTCATAGAGTAGACCTACTATTTGAATCAAATTCTTGATAAACCTTATGTAGTAACCTGCATGACCTAAAAAACTTCTGGCATTTTTCTATTTTGTAGATGTTGGTAGATATTTGATAACTTCTATCTTGGCAGGATCAACTTGAATACCCTAATCAGATATACAATTTCCTAAAACTACACCTTCATGCATCATGATAAAATATTTCTCACTGTTGAGAGAGAGATTTTGGTATTTGCATCTCTGCAATACCTTTCTTAAATTGGTCAAAGCCTCTTGAAAAGACTCTCCATATGGAGTGAAATTGTCCATACATATTTCTATACAATTATGAGATATGTTAGAAAATATTGATAATTTCCCTTTGGAAAGTTGCTTGTGCATTACAAAGACCAAATGGAGGAAAAAAAGTGGGCATAAGTTCTCCATGGATATGTAAATCTATTCTTATCCTAATCCTTTGGTGCAATCTTGATATGATTGTACCCACTAAAACCATTCAAGAATAAAAAATACATTTTCCCTGCTAAAAAATCCAATACTTGATCTATGAAGGGAAGGGGAAATGATATTTCTTAGTTGAATAATTGAACTCCCTATAATCCACACATACTCTCCATTTACCTCCCTTTTTAGGAACAATAACCAAAGGAGATACCCACTCACTGTCAAATATTGGATATATAAAACCAACATCGAATAACTTTTGCAATTTTGTTTTCACTGTCTTCCTTAGAGAAGGATTCAATCTCCTTTGAGGTTGTCTAATAGGTCTTCTATCCTCCTTGATATATATTATATGGGTGTAGAGCTTTGATTTCAATCCTTTCATATTAGTATAATCCCATGCAAAGGCGCCTGGATGTGACTGTAACATATTCATTAGTGAGGATTGTTGACTCTCAACAAGACTATTTTTTATGTTCAATTTTTTCCCTGGTGATATTTATACTTGCTTTGTCATCCTGACCATTAATATCTCATTTATGGAAGACATATTAATCTCATGAGGTAGTAGAGTGTGTAGAAATTTGGAAGTGACGGAGTATAATGACAGATATGACCCATGCAACAATGTCTGCAATAGGCATGACAATCAAGTCAGAGCAATGTTTTCTTCCTCCTCAATTTCATAATCATTATGCATAAGTTGAGACAACACCTGGTAATATTCTTGGATTTCCACGAATGATATTCTATATATCATCATTAAAGTAGCCAAAAAATTAACTTCTTATTTCTCCTCTCCTAGATTAGGTCAAATGGATTTATCAAGATCTCCATGTGGTTGAGTCAAAGGGTATAATACTAGCTTTTTAGTGTTATCTTCATGGGAGATAATCATATCTCCTAATCTACACCATATATAAGCATTTTTAGTGGCTAGCCATGGTTTTCCAAGGATGATAAGATATCCCCCTAGAGTGGATTTAGGAGTCAAGACCATAAAATCAATAAGACACTCCCATGAGTCCAAAGTAACAACAAGATGTTGAATAATCCCATCTAGTTTGATAGTGGAGCCATCAACAAACTGGAGAACAATGAGAGTTGGTCTTAAATTAGGAAGGTTTAACTAAAGCATGATATCCTTGGTAATGACATTGATGGTATCTCCTAAATCAATCAAAGCATTCTTGACTAAGGTTTCATTAATAGTGACTCCTACTACTAGACTAGTAGGGTCAAAATACTTAGGTACAACTACTTTCCCTTGCATTATATCTGCTAGATTACCCATGTAACATAATTTTTTTTAAGGTTCTTTCTTCTACCACCCCGACTTCTTTAAAAAAACATCCCTTATTTCCTTACTATAAATAGGCACATCCTTGATTTCTTTTAATAGGGTTATTTTGACACACACATTTTTTAGTTGATCCATGAAGTCAAAGGTAGATTCTAATTTGGACTTAGTGACTTCCAATCTTTGAGGAAATGGTGGCACTTGATTAACATTCAAGATGGGATCAGATTGTATAGGATAAGTTGGTTGCATAGGGGGGTTCTCATTAGGTACATTATCTCCCTCTTCATTAATAACTTTTGTAATAACAAGAGAAGTATGTGTAAGCAGGGTTGTCCTTGAACACAGGTGTATGTCACTTATATCCACAACATAAGTAGGATATTGAGTAGGATCGGTGGAATACACTTGTTATTACTACATTGGTTTATTATTAGGATTAGGTGCAGGTTGGGATGGTAATTGAGTAGGCCTTGTTACATTAGGATTTGGATTAGGAAGAGTTATAGATGGCTAAATGGGATGATTTGATGGCTACAAATAACCAGTGGTCTGGTTGGGCCATTGTTGATTCCCCTTTCATTGGGGTTTGGTTTCTAATTCCCTTGGGGTGGCTACCAATTCCCATGAGGTTCTTGCCACTGAGGCAAAGGTTTAGGATTCTGATAATTTGTCTAGGTACTATGTAGATTGTTTCATGGTTGTTGCATATTTTTCCCAAAATTTGGTAGATAGGAATCTTTCCATTTATTATTAGGCACATAAGCATTTGAATAAGAACTGGGAAAAGACAATGGATATGGTGACATAACTTTCCTTGGGGGCCATGTTTTCCTTTATGTTATGTATAAAAGTTGTCCTTCCTCATCCTCTACTTATCTCAATTATGGATACACTTGCCTGTTATTTATGTTGGCCACAGATTTGCATCTACAATCCTTATTCTACCTACAATAACGAAAAAGTTCTGCCAACACTTCCTTTTCTTCATCATGATTTTTTCTTTTCTTGAAGTGTGTCTAGTTAGGTGTCCATGTCATTTATGATATCTTTCTTGAAATCCTTAAGAAGATGAGTTATTTCCATACTTGAAACTCCATTTGAGGATTTACTCATAATAGCTTGGTAACCTCTTCCTTTCTTCATAGCTACCCGCGAGTAATTTTGGCATATCTTCCTAATATCATCCCAAGGGGCTTGAGTGATATATCCTCCCCCATCAAGTCTAAATCCTTTGTACAATTCTCATTAATTTATCTAAGGAATAGAAGCTTTTGGGACTCTTCACTAAGTGCATTATGTTGGGATTTATGGGGGATAAACAAGAACCTTCCTATATAGTCCTCCATACTTTAATCCTCCTTCTGCTGCATCCTAAAAATACTATCTCCTCTCATATCCCCACCTCTACAATATTATTTGTAATTATCAAGAAAATTTGTTTACATCTCATTCCAGGTATCCACAACATTCATACATAGGCTCATAAACCACCTCAGTGCATATTCCTTCAGTGTGGTAGGGAAAAATTTAAGTCTATGAGCATAAGTAGTATAATCATAGCTTCTATAGATGATATCAATTTCAAATAGGAAAGTGGCTGGGTCCTTTGTTACTAGTCCACAAAATTTAGGAAGGACTAAAGTGGGGATGTTCTTGAGGTTATTGAATTCATTATGGTTTGTGATAGAGAATGAAGAAGTTGTATGGTTGGGTTGGTTATGGGCACCCATCCTTTCCTGGTAGATTATGAGAGAAATGGAATTCTTAACAAGTGGTTGAGGAAAAATATCTTCAAAGGATGTATCAGAGCTACTCAAATGTGTAAATATATCAGCAAAAGGATTAGGCTCTCCTTCTTATTCTTCTTCTAGTAAATCCCATAGCTCATTTAGCTAATTTTCAAGTGTATGATGGGAAATATGGATAGGGTTTATAACAATGGGGGTTTGCACATAAAAGAGACCCTATGCCTCTATAAACCACATACATGAAATTCTAATGATAAGGAATATAAATCAAGAAATATTTGCAAAGAATAATGAAATAAGATAGAATGAAATACATACCTCATAACATAGTAGATATGGAAATATCTATTTTGTAGTGTCTTTTTGGTACCCATGTAGACCCCGGTAATGAAATTTTCAGTTTAGCATCTTGAACCCCTTTGAATGATGGTTCAATGTGGTTCAAGGTGGTTCATCTTGCAGGTTCACCGGTTGTCAATGGCAGAGTTCAACTTCAAGCTTCAACTCTAAGTTCTAGTTCATAATGGCTCAGGGATGCTCCTTAGTTCAACAAGTGCAAAGATCATCATATCCAGATTTAGATGGCTTCACAGGAAGGTTCACCAAGTTTGTCAACTTCAGTTGGTACAAATGGTTCAGAGGTACCTTCAGAAACTTATATATCATTTCAAGGTGCTAAATTCCCATTCTCGAATTCCTCCAAACACAGTAGGACATTGAGATGGGTAAACTGATTCGATCACAGTTAGCCTCCAGAGTGACAGAGGTTGAGACAGATAAAAGCTACATAGAAGACAAGTGGTTGTGGAGTGTAAATTTGATATCGACACCAATTCAAAGGCCATTGTCAAACATCTTTTAAGCCCGATGAGATAGTTCCTAAATTTGTAAATGGGGCAATTCATCGATTTGCATCATGGACTACATTTTCTCCAATATGCATAAAGACAATATAGTGGTGTTAAATTTTAAAATTATATACCCGAGGTTAATGGCTTTAATACTTAATTTCCCCACTTTCATGATGTTGGTTTTAAAATATCTCTGAGGTAACTGATGTTATAGCACCCGCGGTAAAACAGTGAGATAATTCAAAGCAGAATTCTTAGGGGTACCATGAGTTTAGTCACTGGTCTTAGTATCCCTGTTGGTGCAATTCAAAAGCATAGAATTCCATCTATGATTTTGTTAATTGAAAGATAGATAGTTATTCTCAGAAATAGCAAGGAGCACAATTCAAAATTCTGTCTCACTTAATTCATCAATGGCACAATCTTCCAACCCGACTTCTCCAATTGATTCGCTGGGTAGTAAAGCATTGAGGGTGCCACTATGAAATAAACAAAATCATTTGTCTGATAAAGTGTATTTGATCGAGGTCCCTAGAGATGGGTGTGCAAAGAGAACACATAATCAATGCAACATAGATGCTACCACAATCCCATTCAAGATTCAAAAGGACGATGCCTTCGGTTCCCACTAAGAAAAACCACCAATGGTATATATGTCGCAGAAGTCTTTTGAGACAGGGTCTTCTTGAAGCGCTAGATTATTGAATACTCGTCCAATCAATCAAGTTAAAGGTTGAACCGGTCTTTATGCAAGACTTGTGATAGCTTGCCACTGCAGATATGAAAATAAAGCATGAAATTGATTATAAGGAGAATTTAATGGTGCCGAGGCGAGGGAAGCTTGACAGTGCATTGGCCCGTAAATGTCCCTGCAGTAAAGCTATATATTACATGCGAAGTGTCAAGTAAAGGAAAAAGCAAGTGCATGGAATGTTCAACGAATTGCCTACTTGCGGAAATGTATGGTCCATTCCTTTTCAATGGCATGTCAATATATGAGGCATAGTTGGAGAAGCCAAAGTTCAAATTTGAACATCATCCCATAATGTTGCATACCCATCAGATAGTTTGGTCGAAGAAAAGCATGTTTTGAAAGCATATCAATGGACTTGAAGCTTCGGGTTAACATGCAAACTATTTGACACAATGCATCAAAGACCTTGATGTGAGGATTCTGAGGCATACTCACAAACAAAGGAGACTCCATAGTCTTTATGTGAGTCGGTTGATGGAGGAAATCCAATTGAATTTTTAACCTGAATGAAAGTGAGATCTGCTCGACAAAAGTTTGATGCACCCCCATTTATTAACGTGAATCTTCAAGCTGCTTAATGTATGCACACAGACCGCAAGATGTATGATGCAAAATGCCAAAAGGTTACAGGTATTATGAAGCACATATACCGAATGTCAGTGAGGTACCCAATTCATGAGGAGCATGGAGCCAAGATGGAGGAATGAGCCTGAGCCTTAGCAAAGACAGACAGTTGTTTGAAGATAGTGTTCACCACCAATTATGAGTTCATCCAAAATGATGATGATGTGCTAAATAAGTATCATGAAGGCATCTCCAAGTAGAACACGATACATGACAGCATAGACAAGGCACATGTAACCCAATTATAACCAACTTTATAATAATATAAACCATTTGATTAATGTTCAATGCCGAAAGAGTTGGGGATGAAGGTACTGAAGCCATGAAATAGTGAAAATATAAGAGTGAAGAGAATTTCAAGAAATGATTATTAGAACCGAAGTACAACCCAAAAGCATTATTTATTGTAAAAGTTTTTCATATTGGGGGGTTCTGGACGCCACCTTACCCGGGAGACTTTGTGCCAGGGGGGAATAAAAAATAGGATTTTTATTGTAATGTAGGGAAAGGGGGAGTGCATTTTTCTATAGACTTTGCACTACAGGAGAGGAGATATTTTTCTGAATAGTAATTTTTGTGTGCCAGACAACAAATCTTTTTTTGTGTTTTGTTGTGTTTAGAGGAGGAAATTTTTAGTATCTCAAAACTTTGAGTTTGTGAGCTAGTTTTATGATCAATGTTAACCTTTGAGTTATTTTGGTTGTCTCTAAATGCAGTTTTGACATATATAATTATTACCATGACTATCATTTGGACTTTGAGCTTTTGTTATTCGTGAATTTGGAAAGAGCAATTTGTCCTTCTCTCTGCATTCTTTCTGTAATGAAATGATTGGATAAATGGACTTTGTGTCATTTATCTACTAATCTCCTTTTAGTTAGTTAGTTCTTTTGCATCTATCGTGTTTACGAATAGATGTTTGTAAACCTTTATTGCTTTAAGGTTAAAAGCATTACCGATTACAGTTTAGTTAATTCATTGTAAATCTTACACGGGGAGCTATACCCAGATAATTCAGAGGGTGCTTACACTTTTCAATAGCGAAGTGACCCAACTATTGTGTTGCAATTTGTCTTTCAGTCTTGGGTGTTTAGAAGTCATTTTGTGCAGGTGTTTTGAGAAGACAAATCTATTTACCAACATGTCTGTATCGAGTTTCTGGAAATTTCGCAACTAGATCTGAAATAGAAACATAGAGACAGGGTAAACCTAGAAATCTTTTTCTTTTTTGAGCCAGGTCGACCTTGACCCAAATACAGGGGCACAATTGTACCCCTTTATGTCGACCTTGACCTGCACTACTCTGACAGAAATTATGTTCGCGGATCCCAAAATTTTGCCAAAAAGGGTATCCAAACATGCTCTGCAACTCCCAAAAAAGTGAATGTACATATCTGAAAATAGTGTTTTGGGGTGGCTATATAGGGTTTTACCTTAGTCAAACCCCCATTTTGGTGATTTACACCTCCACAAATAGCCAGATGTAATAGAATATGTGTGTGTGTTTCTCGTAGGAAGATCTTTGAATGTGCAATGCCAAGATCTAATCCTCTAGATCGAAACCCTGGCATGAATTAAAATGAGAGAACAATACATAGATTTGAATATGATAAAGAAAGCATACCAAGCCCCCAAGGCTAAAGTACTCCTACCAAACTCATAATTCATAGTTGCTACCCCATGATTGTATATTTTGAACGCTTGAATGTTGAAAATAGTAGATCAAAGAAGAAGGAAGGATTGAAGAACTCTTTCTTGCTCCAATGAATCTCCACAATAACTTGTCCACAAAATGCTTGCTTGCATCAAGGCATCAACATATCTTGTCCTCATATATCATCCTCTTGCATTCTTGAATCATCATCTCATGTCAAATGAAGGAAAAAGAGAGTGCTTATATAGAGATTTCAAGGTAAGCCCCCTAGGTAAATGTGAGGGCCCCTAAGTCAAATTTCACCTCGAATTATGGTCCAATCACAATAGCCAACTAAGGAGGAAATTCATTAATTAAGTTTTGGATAAAAACCCTTTCACATTCAAAATTGGGGGCCAATTTTGAATTTTGGGCCTCGCTATGATCCACATTTCAAAGTAGGAACCAAAAACCAACAAAGGTCAAGGTTGACCTTGACCCTAACCTGAGGTTTCAGGCTAGTCAACTTAGAGTGCCAGTGAAGTTTCTAGGTCGGTCAGAGACCTAGGATGATGGGAAAACAAAATAGAGTGCTGGAAAAGGGCACAGGGGCCTAGAAGAAATGTGATTAAGGCTAGGAGGACTAGTACATAGGTCCTACCTAGAAAATAGAGCCATGAAGAAGGAAATCAAGGAGAATCCTCAGGATCCTAACCCTAATTTCACCTAGAAACAAAGAATTACCAAGTGCAGATGCATCTTAAATTCAAATCTATCATGTAAATACACTAAATGAGGGTGCTAAACCTACCAAGATGGAAGTTATTCCATTTTAAGATGACACATTTATCCCCAAATTTAGCTTAGATATGACACTACGTGAATATGCAAGCTAAAGCAAGAAAGCATCATAATAAATAAAAAGGATATAGCCAAGTCCTCAATGTAGAGATCCTGCAAGAAACCGTTAGTACCCACAACTTGTAACACACAAGGTTAATGAAAATACATAAACCACCTAAGACTTACTAAGATGAAATTGAGAAGTGCATAGAGCAACTTATGCCCCATGTTTCGACTTACTACTTCTGAAGGGTGAAACAGGGTGATAAGGATAGCCCTATACACTGGATATGTAATTTTTTGAAAATGATTTTCCTAAACCATTTAGAAGGATTCCTAACCTTCCTAAATTGATTCAAGGATTTAGGTATCTAAATCATGATTCCAACGTCATAGATGACACTGAAAATGGAGCTACAGAACTCAAGTTATGATGAAAAGAGTGAATGTCTATCTAAAAGCATATAAAGGGAAATTCAAATTTAACCTAAATAAACCCTAACAAAATCCTAAAAAAACCCTAATTTTTATCTATAAATAAGGGAAGAGAGCACATACCTCCTCATTCTTACCATTTGCAGAACTTAGGAGAGAAAGTAGGATGCTGAGCAGAGAGGAACTTCGAGTGACACGAATGGAGCTCCTGAGACAGTGCTTAAGCACAGGACAATCGCTTCCCAAGGTAAGTTCTTTTTTTTTTATATCTATAATCTCAAATTCCTATTTTTATAGGCAAGGTTGACCCTTACCCTTAAAGGTCGACCCTAACCCAGTTATGTCGACCTTGACCCTTTAAGGTCGACACAAACTGGGAAGGTCCACACCTTTCCTGGAGTGAGGTCGACCCCAACCCAGGAAGGTCAAACTTGACCTAGGAAGGGCGACCTCAACCTAACAGAGGCTGACCTTGACCTATTCAAGTCAGATATATAGTTTTGTGGTTCTATAGTTCTAATATTATGTTTTTTTGTGCTTATAGGACCTGGTTTGTCTCCAAGAGCACCCCTTTGGAGGGCCACTATTGATCATAAGAGAGAAGTTGTCCGAGCTAAATGAGGATGAGACACAACTACTGAGAGATGTAGGATTGTACTAGGTAAAAATCCTACAATAGATGAGATTCCACTGAGTTGTGATATCAGATCTTATAAAGAGGTGGGATGAGGACACGTGTTCTTTTCATCTTCCCTCAAGAGAGATCACAGTGACACTATAGGATGTATACAAGACCCTACGAATTCCAGTTTGGAGTGAGCCTATCAGACCGTGAGTATAGCAGAGTCCTGAGGATATTCATGCAGATGTAGAGTATTTCCTAGGACAGGTTCCACAGATGCGAGCCCAAGAAAACCATATCACCCTATCAACCATACTGGCAAGTCTGACACCCTTGGTATAGAGGGTTATGATGTGTATAGACTCTTTGGTTGTAGTACCCAACACAAAGGGTACAATCATTTTAGCACCTTTTACCCATCTCGTACGTAGGATGGAGAGTGATAGGACCATCTTCGCGTATGGTTGCAACATGCTAGCCCATCTATACCATGAGTTATGTCAGTTGGTGAGATATCAATGAGAGTCTCACAGTATGCACACTATTATAGATTTGGTTGTTCAAGCATTTCCCATGTACATGACCACAGGGTGTTCCTGTGATGGTAGATGCGGGGTGTTCCTATGATGGTAGATGCAAGCACACCTAGAGCCTTTGCTTATCCACTGGGAGATTTATGGTAGAATAGATATATCCTCTAATGGAGGGTACATCTAGACCGTGTACCAGGAATAGATGTGATATGAAGACCATATTGTTGCATGACAGAGTGGCCAGATACACGACATCAGATGAGAAACTCACAGCAACACAAGCTGCTAGAGGGTCATTCTAGTCACATAGTAATGTCATACTACTATGACAGAGTGATGAGATATTTTGGTCTTATACAGGGGGTCCCCAGAGTAGTACCTTGATACGCACATCCGACGAGATACTATCAGAGACCTGGTGCTATACGCCAACCATCAGCAGTGGACATCATATACAACGATATAGACAAGAGAGAGAGAGGATATAGAGGTAGCCCCCAATGTGGCCTATTCAGGCATCAATATGGACTACATCATATGTTGGAGTCTGAAGGGAACCCACCCCATCTTCCCTGATGACTATCCCACAGGTGATCCAGGCCTTTCAGATAGGACACACTGATATATTAGCATACCAAAGGAGGTGGAGGATCACAGAGATGAGGAGGAGCCCATATTCAAGGGAGATCCCATGGAGAAGGAGAGAGCAGAGGAGAGAGTAGATAGGATGCCCCTAGCTAATAGTACTGGTGCAGATGAGCATATTGTTCATGCAACACCACTGAGATCACGATGACCTCCACACGCCCATACAGAGACACCACCTCTGAGACCTAGACATAGCGAGCATGGAGAGAGTAGTCACTCAATGCCCCCACCATCTAGACCCTAAAGTGATACCCATGAGGGAGATCCAGGTATAAAACATGTATTTTATTTAAATATTTAACTTAATTTTTGAAGAAAAAGTACTAAAAGATAAATATTTTTTAATTCTACATCCAGCATAGAGGAGTGGAGGAGCTTCATATCCAAGGTCCTAAAGGATACATGTCTATCCTACCAACTACCAGCCAATGAGCGAGATTTCCCCATTGGTCACATAGATCCCGACAGGCATGCAGACATCTTTGCTTGTGTCCAGCGAGAGCTGAGGTAATGTAGAGAGAGAGAGAGAGAGAGGCTGATGGTTGACCTACAAAGATCACATGAGCATGTATATGAGCTTAGCATATTGAGGAGCCACTCACAGAATAGCATACAAAGAACTTCATCTTCACATCATAGGTCAGAGAGATCTGGGAGCCATCGACCACCAGAGCATAGGGATAAAGAGAGTGATAGATAGGGCATTGTGCCACATATGTATCAAACTAATATATATATATAAAACTTTCTTTGCTAGTCAGTTCTGTGATTGATTACTATATTTTTACTAGTAACACAAAACTTAACAGAAAGAAAGAATGTGTATAAATGTATTCAAATGTAATTTTCTAAGATCACCTAAATTATAAAACAAACATAACTATTTTATAAGGGATACATAAATAAACAAGGAAATAATGATGTACTAGGGATAATAATATTTTATATGCATAATATTGATAGGTTCCTTAAAAGGTACACCATCCATATCAACAATTTTGTAAGCACCTGAACCAAAGTCCTCAATTACAACAAAATGTCCAAGCCAATTAGGGCTAAACTTTCCTTTTTCACAAGGTAAAGCATTCACATTTCTTTTATTCTCATATAGCACTAAATCACCCACTAAGAATGATCATTCAATTACCTTATGATTATATTGTTTCTAAAGTGATTTATGATAAGCCTTTATATGTTCCAAAGCATTTTTTGTTGTTCATCCAACATTTCTAATTCTTGTAATCATTGTTCTCAAAATGTATCTTTGTCAATTAGCCCATGAAATGAAACACGTAAATAAGGTATTTCCAATTCGAAAGGCATAATAGCATCAGTACCATAGGCAAGATTATAAGGAGAAGTACCCATGGTAGTACGAACACTATTCCTATAAGCCCATAAAGCATAGGTAAGTTGGGTATGCCAATCTTTTGTATGCTTATTAACTATTTTCCTTAGAATTTGTTCAATGACTTTATTTGATGCTTCAGCTTGGCCATTAGATTGAGGATAATAAGGAGTAAACTATGTTGAATTCAATATTTCTCCAAGAATTTTGCGACTTATTTATTCTTGAAAGAGGTACCATTATCCAAAACTATCGTCGAAGGAATACCAAATCATGTTATAATATTTTTAAGAATGAAATCACAAATAACATCCGCAGTAGTTGAACGAAGAGGGACAACTTCCACCCACTTTGTAAATTAATTTGTAGCCATCAGGATGTACATATGTCCTTGAGAAGAAGCCGGTGATATTTTTCCAATAAGATCAAAACCCCAAATGCTAAAAGGCCATAGAGCAACTTGATTACGGAGCTCACGAGTAGGAGCATGAATCAAATTACTATGTTGTTAACATTGAGGACACTTATTAACAAACATGAAAGAATCATGTTCCATTGTTTGCCAATAATATCCCATTCTAAGAAGTTTATTGACTAAAGATTTTCAACCGAAATGTCCCCCATAAGAACTAGAATGAGCTACCAAGACATCTTAATAGAAAACCATCATAAGAGCATTTGTAAAGCGTATCTCCTAAAATGATATAACATGTTGCAAGCTAATATGATTACGCATGTTCCTTGTCGTCGATTCAGGAAAAGTAGGATCTTTCAAAAAATGAAAGATATGAGAATACTATTCATCCAAATGCAAATTGAAACAATCAGAGGTAACCTCATTGGAAATTGCAGGGTTTTTAAGAGTATGTATAGTAAATTGAAAGTGTTCAGAATTATTCTCAAGACAAACCAAAGAAGTTGAACTGTCCATGGCGGCCGCATGTCAATTATCTTTCCTAGGTAAAGTTTGAAATGTATAAGAGGAGAATTGTGAAAGAACATTAAGAGCCAAATCTCTATATTGTGTCATTTTATCATTCTTAGTCTGATAACCTCCTTTAATTTTTTCCGCAATCAATTGTGAATCTCCATAAATTTCCAAGTTTTTAATGTTAAGGGATGAAGTTGCTCGTAAGCCAACTATAAGAGCTTCATACTCCTCAATATTGTTAGTACAAGGAACAATCAATTTATATAACATAGGGATCATTTTTTTCATAGGAGGAATCAAGATAATGCCAACACCATAACCTGACTTACATCTAGATCTGTCAAAATATAATTCCCAAACATCATCATGTTTAATAGCTAGAATGTTTTGATCGGGGAATTATATTGCAATAAAGCATGTATCGGAATGAGGACAAGGAGCTTCAGCCAAATAAGCTTTCTTCAGCCAAATAATCTGTTAAAGCTTGTCCTTTAATTAAATTTTGAGAAATGAAATTAAGATCAAATTCCATAAGTAACATCACCCACTTTGCAAGATGTCCAGAGAGATCAGTCTTTGAGAAAATATGTTTCAAAGGATCAAATTTAACAATCACACGGAATTCAACATTTAATAGATAATGCCTGAGTTTTTGACAAGCATAAACTAAAGCTAAGCATTGTTTTTCCAAATCTGTATATCTTTTTTGTAATCAAGTAAAGTCTGACTAATGTAGTACATAGGTCTTTCCTTACCTTCACTATCATGCTGAGCCAACAACGGACTCACCGCATTTGGAGTGGATGAAGTATACAGTTAAAAGGGTTTATCAAATTGAGCAGGTGAGGATTGGTGAGATACTCCTTAAATTTCTCAAAGGATTGTTTACATTCCTCATTCCAAGAGAAAGTGGTATCCTTTCTAAGCAAGGAAGTAAAAGGAACAGTTCTATCAGCTAAGTTGGAAACAAAGAGATGAATAGATTGAATCTTTCCTTGTAAACTTCGTAACTGAGAAATGTTCTTAGGAGGAGGAATATTAACAATAGCATCGATCTTTTCATTATCTACCTCTATGCCTTGCTTAGAGATTATAAACCCCAATAATTTATCAGAATCAACTCCAAAGGCACATTTCTTAGGATTCAATCTCATATTGTAACTTCTAATCCTTTCAAATATTTGTCGTAAAATACTAACATGACCTCCTCTTTGTATAGATTTTGCCAAGATATCATCCACATAATCCTCAAGAATCTTATGAATGTAATCATGAAAAATCAAAGTCATGGCTCGCTGATAAGTTGCTCCTGCATTTCTTAATCCAAAAGGCATCGTGACGCAACAAAATGTTCCCCAAGGTGTTATAAATGTGGTCTTAAGTTGATCTTTAGTAGGAATAAATATTTGATTATAGCCCAAAAATCCATCCATGAAAGCTAATAGAGCATGACCCATTATTGAATCCACAATCATATCAATATTATGTAACGAGAAATCATCTTTTAAGGATGCTTTATTTAAATCTCAGAAGTCAGTAAACATTCTTATCTTATTTTCTCCCTTTGAAACGGCCACAATGTTTGAAATCCAATCTGAGTAATCAATAGAGCGGATGAATCCAACATCAAATGATTTTTCAATTTCAGCCTTAACTAATAAGGCAATTCCTCGTTTTATCTTTTGGATTTTCTGCTTCACAGGTTTAGCATTTGGTTTGAGAACAATATTGTGAGTAACAATCTTAGGATCTATACCCGACATATCCAAATATGTCCAAGCAAAAATATCCTTAAATTTAAGTAAAAGGGAAACCAAACGATCACATTCATCTCGATTCAAACACTTCCCAATTTTTATCATCTTCTCAGAGTCATTTGCATCCACTTGAACCTCAATAGTCCCAGTTATTAGCAAATTATTTTGTATCAGAGAATCCATTGGTAAAGGAGAAATATCTTGTTCATCATGTTCTCCAAAATAAGCTTTTGTATTTGGAAAATAGGGCTTCCGTCTTTTATGATGAAACATATGTTGAGGAGGAGCAGGTTAACCAACTTCAAATGTCCACCACAGATATGATTAACATTGAGAGGAAAAGTCGATGGTTGTTTGTAACAATTGAACCCCAATCCATATGTATAATCATAAATTTCGTTGTCCAAAGGTACTTGTATACCTTGCTCATATTTACCACATCCTTTCCCATTAAATCCTGATTTCTTGAGCAGATGATAACCAAAACCATATCTATCGGCCATATCAGATTTGAGTCAAACGATCTGCATATGTCACAATAGCATAGCAATCAAGTTTTATTGTTTCAATTGTTTATTCAATTGAGGCAGAAAAAAAATTACTTTTTAATTCCGCAGAAAGTGGGGAAGAAATAAAAACTTTTTTTTCAAACCCACTTTGTTGTTTCATGAATTCCAAATCAGAAACTTTATATTCTCCAATAAAAGAAGAATTAAAGTCCAACGTTCCCCAATCATCCCCAGTCAAAGAAGAAGATGGAGCTTCAATTTTTTTAATCTCAGGTTCTTTACTTGGTTGGAGAGGTTCGGAAACTTTATCATATTACACATTTAAGCAAGGATTCAGTGCATCATCCACATGTAGCATATACATCAAATTGTTATAAATGAACCTAACCTTGTGATGAAGAGTAGAAGGAACTACATGCATAGTATGTAAGAAAGTTCTACCTAAAAGAAGGTTATAATTGAGAGGTCCAGGCATAACATGAATAGGTGTATTGATAATAACCAGACCAACCTTAATAGGTAGCATAATAATGCCTAAAGTTATCTTTGCAATGTTATCAAATCCACAAATAGGGACATAATCAGGTTGAATAGTTGTAAGATCAGCCTTAATTTCCTTAAGAATATCCATGCTACAAACATTAAGCCCAGATCCATTGTCAATTAATGTTCTATGAATGATACTCTGATTAATAGAAACAACAACCATAAGAGCATCATATTGATTTTGCACCTCAACAAAAGGTAAATCATCATAGGTAAACACAATAGGAGCTACACAAGGCATAGTATGCATGCACTCCAAAAATGAATTAATATTCTCTTGGTTAGGAGGTGAAGCAGGAAGGGTAGATAAATCCTTTTGCAATGCCTCATGATATGTCAGGGAAGTTTGAAGCAATTCCCATAAAGATATCTTAGCGGAAGTAGCACGCAATTGTTCAACTAAGTCATATTCCTTAAAGGAAGATGGAAACCTAGGTGCCTGAAGAAGCATAGGTTGAGAAGGAGGTAAAGAAACTGGAACATTAGGATGAGGGTTATTCCATGTGCAATAATCTTGTGAAACAAATATGTGTTATCAAAGAAATCCAAAGGATCTCTAGGTTTACCCTTAATTTTTATTTGAGGACATCCTTTTACCTTCAACAAAGGTTTAGGATATAACATTCTAGGTGCATCAATGTTACAAATAGTGGAACTTGAAGGTAACCATGCACACACCCTATGGTAAAGGTCAATTGAAGAGGTTGTAGAGGAGGATGGAATAGGAATAGGATCAATAGAGATCTTATTCAAACAATTTCATCCTCACTTCCATGTACCTCATTAGGGGATCTATCCTCTCTTGCAATAAAATCCTCATCAAAGTATTCAAAACAAAAATCATACACGTTGAAAACAAAGTAGCACTACAAGCATGAAAAATGTAAATGTTTTTATATTTTTAAAGAATTTTTGTGATTTTTTAAATTTATTTTTGAAATATAATGCAAGAGCATAAAAAAAATCTACTTTTATATGCATTTAAGATCTAACATAAAATGCAAATCTAACATCAAAAAGAAAGAGTTGTCGTAAAAGGGTTCACCAAAATGTATGGTGGGAAATATGGATAGGGTTTAGAACAATGGGGGTTTGCACATAAAAGAGACCATATGCCTCTATTAACCGCATACATGAAATTCTAATGATAAGGAATATAAATCTGGAAATGTTTGCAAAGAATAATGAAATCAGATAGAATGAAATACATACCTCATAACATAGTAGATATGGAAATACTTATTTTATGGTGTTTGTATTGAGTTTCTGGAAATTCTGCAACTGGATCTGGAACGGAAACACAAAGACAGAGAAAACCTAGAAATCTTTTTCTTTTCTGGGCCAGGTCGACCTTGACCCAAATACGGGGGCACAATTGTGCCCCTTTATGTCGACCTTGACCTGCACTGCGACGACGAAAATTTTGTTCGCGGATCCTAAAAGTTTTCCAAAAAGGGTATCCAAATCTGCTTTGCAAATCCTAAAACAATGATTGTAGATATCTAAAAATGGTGTTTTGGGGTGACTATATAGGGTTTTGCCTTAGCCAAACCCCTATTTTGGTGATTTCCACCTCCATGAATAGCCAGATGTAATAGAATATGTGTGTGCGTGTTTCTCGTAGGAAGAGCTTTGAATGTGCAATGCCAAGATCTAATCCTCTAGATAAAAATCCTAGCATGAATTAAAATGAGAGAGAAATACATAGATTTGAATATGATAAAGAAAGCATACCAAGCCCCCAAGGCTAAAGTACTCCTACCAAACTCACAATCTATAGTTGCTACCCCATGATTGTATCTTTTGAGTGCTTGAATGTTGAAAATAGTAGATCAAAGAAGAAGGAAGGATTAAAGAACTCTTTCTTGCTCCAATGAATCTCCACAATAACTTGTCCACAAAATTCTTGCTTGCATCAAGGCATCATCATATCTTGTCCTCCTATATCATCCTCTTGCATTCTTGCATCATCATCTCATGTCAAATTAAGGCAAAAGAGAGTGCTTATATAGATATTTCAAGGTAAGCCCCATAGGGAAATATGAGGGGCCCTAATTCAAATTTCACCTTGAATTATGGTCCAATCACAATAGCCAACTAAGGAGAAAATTCATTAATTAAATTTTGGATAAAAACCCTTCCGCATTTGGATCTGTGGGCCAATTTTGAATTTAGGGCCCCGCTATGATCCAAACTTGAAAGTGGGAACCAAAACCCGACAAAGGTCAAGGTCGACCTCCTTGACTTGAGGTTTCAGGCTAGTCAACTTAGAGTGCCAGTGAAGATTCTAGGTTGGCCATAGACCTAGGATGATGGGAAAACTGAACAGAGTGTTGGAAAAGGGCACAAGGGCATAGAAAAAATGTGATGAAGGCTAGGAGGACTAGTACATAGGTCCTACCTAGAAAATAGAGCCACAAAGAAGGAAATCAAGGAGAATCCTCATGATCCTAACCCTAATTTCACCTAGAAACAAAGAATTACCAAGTGCAGATGCATCCTAAATGCAAATCTATCATGTAAATAAACTAAATGAGGGTGCTAAACCTACCAAGATGGAAGTGCTTCTATTTTAAGACTATACATCAAGATAAGGTTCATTAGGAAGAAATATATCGTGATCATCTCTTTGTCTAGCTCTATGCATGGGGTTTCAACTCAATACTAGTGAACCCACATAAGAATTAGTAAAAGAATTTTGGTTCACCACTTATCAAAACTAAGGTTTTTCTTAAAAACAAACTGTCTATACTACTGATAACTAAAACAAACAATCACCCCAAAGAACTTCTTAGTTTGACACCATCCCCGACAATGGGGCCAAAAATGTTGGTTCTTGTTAATGGATGAATATTTGTGTCTAATTCCTCAACTTAGGGACTGGTTATCCTAATTGGTAGCTATTTAATCCTACTATCAAGATTTCATTTATTTTTTAGATTAGGGATGTACACTTGAGATGGGGCAGCACTATATGTGCACCAAGAGTTCTTAAAGTCATGCTTAATCAAACTATAATCAAATAAATACCGAGAGTTAAATACTTCAGATGAAATGCATAAGGAACTTGCTTCTAACTTCCTATATAAAAACTTGGCTTAATTTATGTTGAAATAAAAGTTCTACAACTAACCAAGTTAAAGTTGTTACTTTGTGTTGCCTATAGGAACAATTGCAGAGATGAGTTTCTATGGTTGTAGGAATAAACCTCCACTGAATTAACAAAAAGTGATAGAAATAGAATATACTTAATCAACCAAGTTAATTTACAAAAAGTAAACAAAAATTTTCCTCACAAAGTGGGCCCCCTTGGGTGAGTACTCCTGAATATCAACCATGAACTCACATTCTCAATATTAGCACTTGCTCATATTGATAACTGAAACTATTTGTATACTATAAATTAGGGTAAATCAAAGATTAAACACTAACACACCCATGAAACATTATATTGAAAACTAATCTAATAAAAGGAATACATAATCAAAATAGGTTGCTCTCAAATTTGTCTCGTGGTACTCTATCTCCAAGGATTCATTTGTGGTTTGTATAAATGCTCTTATATATGCACTTTGACCATTTTGGATGACAACTCAAATAATGAGTGTGATAAATCTATAATGCATGATATAGATTTGATAAATTTATGTGCAAGATTAGCATGCTAATATGAAAGCTAAGATACATCCATTTAAACTAAGATTACTCTGCAACTAGGCTATGTCGATCAAAATGATAATAAAATATGCAAAGATAACCATGATAATTGAGCTATTGATGAATTCTAATTATGATGCAATTGAAGCTAAATTGCTATATTAAGATATAATAGATTTAATTGAGATTAAAAAAAGGGCATGACTTTGATATGCAAATGGTGGATGTATTCTTACTCAAAATGAGGGGTATTTATAAGATTTTCAAGGCTAGAGCATAGGTGGTACCAATCAACAATCTGGATTCAATTGGTAGACATGAAGGGATGAAATGGAAAATGGAGGAGAGAACAATGTAAGTGTCCCCCCCTCTCACCTCAAGGAGCCAAGTGGAGATGCATGGCCAAGTTGATGACATGTGACCAAGGGAGTTGGAAGGAGAGCAAGGGTAATGGACATGTGGCCAAGGGTTGTTGATGGAAAATCAACAAATAAGGTAACTAATTAAAATGATGAGGTGGCAAGCAATGTGGGGGAGATGAGGTGGAGAGGGTGGATTGATTTAAATTTGGATTTGGAAGAATTAACATGAAAGTAAACTAGATAAACAAATTAATGAATTCATTTAAATAGTAGAAGAATTAAGATTTAATAATTAAATAACTTATATTTAATTAATAATTGTTCAAACCATTTTTATGTGTATACATTATTATTACTCATAAAATATAGAATACAAGAAAATATTACAATGTTCAACCAACCATTTTTAAGGGAAAAGGTGGGAGACTTTATAGGAAAGTGAAGACTAATTAACTAGCACCTCAATCCCTCATATTTAGGGAGAGCGCACTTATTAGAAGATAAAAACTTGGAATATCAAGAGTGAGATAGAGTCCACTCTGTCCAACCATTAGTTGAACTCAATCATTTCTTAAATCTACTCTATGATCGAGCATGGGAATTGGTTAGGAAGGTTAATGTTCAGCTAGGTGTCTTTAAGAAGTCTTCCTCAGAATGAAACAACTAGATTGAAATTGATAACCTTGAGGATTAATTCCTTGCTTGGGATGCTTCAAAGGACTTGTTGAAACTTATTATTCTTTGACTCATTCAAGAGCTCCACACGGGAAATTAGTACCATGCATACTTTTTCATGCATTAATAATCAAACACAATAATCATCACATCATCTCTCTCTCTCTCTCTCTCTCTCTCTCTCTCTCTCTCTCTCTCTCTCTCCC
>MU227798.1:956143-982051 GCA_018584345.1 Thuja plicata
ACACACACACACACGCACACACACACACACACACACACACACACACACACACACACACACACACACACACACACACATTGCACTTATAAGGATAAAAACTTAATCATGCTGATCATTATGATAGCAAGATTAATTATCATCATTTCACAACAAAGTTCTTAGCAAAATACCACAAAACTAAATAGTATAAAATTTTATATAGTGAAATAGAGTTTATCCAAGCATAAAAACATCTTCTAATATAATAAAAAATAGGGCTCATCAGTTTCTACCACTTTTCATCATCCCCAAACAGACAACACAAAGGCACATTTATGACAATACCACAATACAAAACAACATGTGTACAAAATATAGAAGAATTGAGAAATAGAGGCATGTCATAACAAGTTCAACCCCTTTAGAACCTTGTGCCAATGGAGAAACAAGGGTCATCAAAACAAAATATAGACAAAACATATTACAAGCAACATATCATGGGGGAAGCACAGTACGAACATGCAAATACATAAAAGAATCAACCACAAGAGGAGCTATTAAAGTGTATCACTTGCCTCCCCATCTTTATGGCCATTACTTAGGAAAGGTGGACAACATGAAAGAGGTGTAATGTCAAGCAAACAAAATGGAGCTACTACAAGTTCCAAACAAGGACCATGCTCTAATGATGACTACCTTTCTTTAAGACAAGGAGAAAGGGATAATATTGGTGAAAATTTTATAGATAATTAATGGTTTATTTCAATAACCCCATACATGTCATAAGAACCATTAGGATCAACATAATTTGCATCATTAATATTTTTATCATCATCAAGAGTATCTTCTTCATCTAGAATAATAACAATAGGATCTTTAATACAAAAAAAAAAGAACAATCATCATGCTTAGACAATTTATTTTTCTTTAGATTAACTTCCTCCCTTGGCCTACACATATGTTGGTCAAATAGAATCAAAGATTTATGAGGCATCTTAAGGGAGGAAATGATTTGGGAAGCTAGCTCACGAGCCCTAGCACAATGTCTACAATGGTGGTCATGAGAACAACAGTTGCATTTGGTTTTTCTTGATTTTTGGAAAGGTTTAGGATCAATCAAGGTCAACATTTTTTCTTCCTTAGACGGAAACCTCACTAGGTTAAGAGATATAATTTGGAATACTTGTAAGATATAGGAGGTGGAATAGAAGTATAAAGTAGGAGCAATAGGAGGTGTAGGAAGGAGTCTAAGTTTAGGAAAAAGAGATGGGAAATCCTCAAGAATGCTTAGTTCATATTTTTGGCTTTGAATTATTGGTATGATAAAAAATAGATCATATTGGCAAGTTTGTATTGGTTGAGACATGGTAGGCCAAAATAAGTCAAGGTCAAAGTTTATTTGACTTGTTAAAGGCTGATAGGTTGAGAGATAGATTGCAGAATGCTTGTAAGCTATAGGAGTTGGAATAGAAGTATAGGTAGGAGGAGTAGGAGGTGTAGGAAGGAGTCCAAGTCTAATAAATCCTCAATAATGCTTGTTTCAAAAATATTTTGACCTTTGAATTTTTGGTATGATAAAAAGAGATCATATTAGCAAGGTTGTACTAGTTGAGACATGGTAGGACAAAAGAAGTCAAGGTAAAAGTTTCCACAACTTGCTAAAGGTTGATATAGACTATGATTAATGGTGATTTTTTCTCCATTATGGGAAAAATTGAAATACTTATAGAAAAGAGAGACAATACCTTTCATATAAGTGAGCCAAGGAAGGCCAAGTCCCACTTGGAATTGATCAAAAGTTGGGACTATAACAAAGGTGTGATCTAAGTGTTTTTTGCCAACTTTTACGTGAAGAGTGATGGAGTCATGGATAGGAAAATTAACACCATTAAAAGTATTAATTATCAAATTTTATTTGTCACAGGAGTCTTGATGAAATTGTCTTGTATAAATATGTTCCTTAGTTATAACATTCACCATGCAAGTAGGATCAATAAGCACTCTTTGAGAGAACTTATCATTAATCTTTGTAAAAATATAAAGAGGATCATCGAGTGCCTTAATAGTATCCTTATGATAAAATATAATGAAAACCTTAGGTTGAGGTTTGGTTTTGGATTGATCAATGAGATTAACAATATTTTTGTCTATATCACACGTATTATCAAGATTCATGGTAGCGGATTCATGAGGAACAATAACATTGGTGGAAGAAGGCAATGTGGTAGGCTCAATGGTATTGGTAGAATGATAAGTCAAATTATTGGTGTAGATTTGAAATTTTTTGTAAGAGGGTGTAACATATTTGTTTCCTTTACCATTCACACCCTCAATAGTGATGGTATTATTATTTATAAGGTCTTGGATAATAGTCTTCAAATGCAAACACTTTTGAGTATCATGGCGAGAATGACAATTATATTGACAAAAGGATTTAGGATCATGGGAAGATGACAATGGTTTGGAAGGGTCAATTGGTTTGATAGGAGGAAGTTTAAAAAATTTAGCATCAATTAACTTCAACATAACATTATGCAAAGACTCAAAAATATGTGTAAAATTACAAGATGGTTTCAAAATAGATGATAAAGGAGGCAAACCTAATGTAGCAGCTACCACTTGTGCATCAACATTGTTGGAATGATTGTTGATATTGATGAAACATTTGTTGGGTTTTTGGAACTTTTGGGATGATTGTTGAGAGACATCACTCTTATCAACCAGATCCATTAGAGTGGATGAATTTAACTGGCTCACTTGAAGCCAATAATAAGAAAGCATTGCACACAATTAGGTAAAAGAGGTAAACTCAAGAAGCAATAATTTATCTCTAATATATTTTTTCAAATTAGAAATAAAAATAGGTTGATCATCCATACCAGGAACTAGACAAGAAATTTGAGCATGCAAATGTTTGAATCTACCAATAAAATTAGTCACTTTCCCTTAACACCTTGCTTATAATGAATCAAATCAGTTAAAGAAACTTGAGGACCAATTTATTTTCAAAATATTGAATGAAAGCATTAGAGAGTTTATGAAATGAATCAATAAAATAAGGAGGCAAAGACAAAACCAATTTAAGGCCTTATCTCTAAATGTCCTGGTAAACAACTTAGTCATAAGCTTATGATAATTACAAGAGTCACTACACAAGGTTTGGAATGTTTTCACACGAGGCAAGGGATCACCTTTTACATTATATGTCTCCAAGTGAGGTATTTCCATCTATTGAGGGATAATGAAACACATGATATCTAGGTACAAAGGACTAGCAATGTCAAAAGTGGGAATGTTGAATTTAGATTGGGTTATAGAGGCAAGTTTTTTTTATAAGGATGACACAATTTGGGAAAGGTTATTAATGGTGCCTTTGTTGGATATATTGGTATTTGACATGTGTGAAAGAGAAGGATCTTGACTGTTATGGGAAATAGATGGAGGTGGCACATTATGGTATGTAGGTATAAATGAAAGTTGGGAAATACATGAAACACTCATAGGAGGAGGGATGATAATATTAGGAAAAATTCCAAGATTAACATGTGTAGGACTAAAAAATAATCATGGAGAGCGGCAACGGCTCTGAAGGTAACAGTCATGGAGGAAAAAGATAGGGAGGTCATGGTTTTGATCGAAGCAGACTCAATTTTGTGACATAGATAGGAACCCAATCAAGACATTGGAACCAGAACAGGTGGTTTTGGGCTTCAACCATAAATAAAAGGTTATTGGGTTTTCAAAGAAATAATGATTCAAACCGGTGATGGAATGATTGAAATCATGACTCTCTCAAAACCCTAGAGCTCAAGATGGTGAATGTGGAATTAATTGCAACATGAGGACATGATGGATCCCCCGAGACAAGATCCATTAAGGATTCCAAAAAATGGCAGGAATGGAAGGAGAAGGGAGGGTAGAAACCTACCATATTGGAAATGGAATGAGACCCTATGACCACCCAAAAACTTCAACTTCAAATAGATTGAAGCAAAGTTTTGGTGCCCGAAAGATACTGGAACATCAAAGCCCAATGTCAAAACAAACTCTTCAACTAAGCAGGCACCCAATAAGGTAGATGACACTATTCTTATTAGAAATTCTTATGTTCCTATTAATAATATGCAATGGGAAGAATCTCTGATTAGAATTCAAGAAAAATCCTTTTTTACGAAATGGCTAGGGTTGTGGCCATCCTTAGGTAAAATCCAAACTTGGATAGAAGCTAACTGGGGGAGAAATTATGAACTCAAAACCCTTACTTATGAGTTCCTTTTAGTATTAAGCCCTACAAAGGTGGATAAGGAATGAATATTGAAAGGAGGACCATTTTCACTAGATGGGTTAGCCACCTACATTCGAGAGTGGAAACCTAACTTCACCCCAGATAAAGAGGAAGTTGAAACAATCTGCAATTTGGTTAAAACTTATAAACCTCCCCTGGGATTATAAAAATGAAGAAACCTTGAAAAATAATTGGAGATAGTTTAGGGAAATTTTTACTGTCTGAATTAGGGTGGTAGACAGAAATGACTTTTACATATATTCAAAGATCCTGGTTAAAGTGCAAAAATGTTATCAATCCCTAAGTATGTTGTGCTAGGATTGGCTAAATGGGACTGGAGGCTCAAAGTGGAGATAGAGGAGGCAAATCTGACATTAGAAGTAGCTAAGGTAAATTTGAAAGGAAAAGGTCTTGAAGTAAACAACAGTGTGGAATGAATCAAAATGATTGAAGCCAGTAGGACATGTCAACTTGAATGGTCGATCCACTTTGAAGAAGATATGATTATTAACAAGGTTTCAAAGGTAGAGGCAGGATCTCAACTGTTAGATAGCCAAGACACCTCTAAACACATTGGTAAATTTACAAAAAAATCTATGGACACCTCTCAACGGAGAAAGACTGATAGTCCAATGTCAACTCAAGAGGTGATAGGAACACCCTATTCCCCCTAAAAAACAACATCTTTAGGAGGGGAAAATATTTTTGGAGAACTATGGACTTAGGAAATCTGTAATAGTGCTCGATACATTCTAAGGAAGTCAACACGCACCCAATTGCTTTATGTTAGTGTTAGCAGATAAAAGTTGTAAACCTGAATTCAATGAACAAGGAGTATATCAATCAGCAAATGTGGATCTCTCAATAGATGAAAATGACAGTCAGTTGTTACTCCAATGCAGATATATTCATATCTCTCTTGATAAATATATGGACAATGTAAAGGATTGTCTAAGATCTTCTCCAATCAATCCAGGTCCCAACAATTCATATATTGCTCCTCCCCCTATAATGTCGAGGTTAGGACTTCTGGGTCCTCTCCTCTACCACATACAATGAATATAGATGCACCTAAATTTAATCCTCAAGACAACATGGTTCCTTCAGCACTGAAATCCAGTGTGGGCCCTGCCTCTGTGCCCCCTCCATGTTTTTTTTGGTCCCAACTCAAGGACTTCTTCTCAAGAAAGAAATAGTTGCTTCCATCCGATTCTAGCTACTCTAAATCAGATTCAAGATGCTTAGGATAAGTCTATTAAAATAACTGATCTGAATAAGGATGAGGGTAATTTTCAAAAGGGAAAATATCCCCCATCATAAATTTGGAATGTTCTTTTGATGAAGCCCAGGATAGTGGAGATAATTTGTTGGACACCTCCTCAAACTTAAGCTACTATAGTGATGAGGGTGGAGATGATTACTTGGGCTTAGAGGATACTCCCAATGTTCTTGAGAAAAGAGGTTTAAATCAATCTGAGTCCAAAATTAAGAAGCCTAAACTAGGAGAAAGGAAAAGAAGAGGGTCGAAATCCACAAAGGAAAAGTTGGAGCAAGTTGGTTGTGCAGCAGACCAAACAAAATTGCTGAGATCAGGAAAAAGGTTTGCCTTTTCCTAGCAGAAATGAGGCTCCTTTCATGGAATGTCAAGAGATGCAATGCCCCTGAAAAATCTTGCTTGCTAAAGAGAGGTCTTGACCAAGTGAGAGCAGATATCATTTTGCTTCAAGAAACCAAACTGAAAGGTGATGACATTAGGTTATTCCAAAATAAATTCTCTAGATGGAGAGGTGTGGTTTCAGAAGCAATTGGTGCCTTTAGGGGCCTTGGTATTTTATGGAATAACAGTGTTGTGGATTTAGTCTTGCTCAGTCAATCTCCAAATTGGCAGTGGATCGAGGTAACATCAAAACAATTACTTTCTAGCTTTTATGTTTTCAATGTTTATGACCCTAACAACCCTAATGATAAAGATTTTTTATGGAAAGAACTTACTACTTTCCTAGATGATAGAAAAGATGATCTCTTCATCTTAGGTGGGGACTATAACACCATCCTAATCCCTCAAGAAAAGAAAGGAGGAAGGGGGTGGCAAAGCAAAAGTCAAAGTGACTTTGCTGAATTTATTTTAAATAATGGACTGGTAGAATTAGACTTCAGATCAGGTGACTTCACATGGACTAATAGGAGAAGAGGTTTTCTCAACATATTTGAGAAATTAGATAGATTTTTTATGATGGGAAATTGGGAGGAGAAATATTGGCTATGTACGACTGACATTTTACCGATTACAGGTTCCAATCACTACCCAATAATGTGTAACATTCAAGAAGATGTGGTCCCTGAGCATTCTTCGTTTAAGTTCAAAGAAATGTGGCTTACATCAGAGGACTTTTATGACAATATTGAGCACTAGTGGAGAAGTGCTCCAACATGGGAAGGCAATAAGTCTTTCATTTTTTTCAAAAATCTTCATCATATTAAGGAACAGCTGAAACTTTGGAATAGAGATGTATTCAGAAATATTTTTGTTGAAAAGCTTAAGTTAGAAAAAAGTTTACACCTCCTTAATGAGCGAGTGATTGATATGGGAATGGATGATGCCATGTACTTAGAGGAACAATCTCTTCTTAGATAATATAAAGACGTGTTGGCTAGGGAGGAGATCTAATTAAAACAAAAATCACGGGAGACATGGCTGAAGGAAGGGGACACAAATACAAGTTTTTTCAAAAATTAGTTAAGGCAAGAAGGGCCCGTAATAAGATTTTTTCCATAAAAAATGTAGTTGGTGAGATAAACAATGATCCAAAAAGAATCAATCAGGAAGCAGTTGAGTTTTTTTAAGATATTTTTACACAACACCAACACTCTGGATATGTGGATGAGGGGCTCCTTCATCTGATCCTGAACAGTATTTCAGAAGCCCAAAATGAAAAGCTAATGAGTCATGTCTCTTCAGCTGAAGTAAAAATTGCCCTATTTGGATTGGGTGGGGACAAAGCCCTTGGCCCTGATGGATTCCCTACTCTCTTCTTTCAGAAAACTTGTAACATCATTGGGGAAGAACTATGGCAGGTTGTTGAAGAATCTAGGGCTGATGACTTTATACTGAAAGATTTCAATAATACCTTTATTACTATAATACCAAAGAAATATGATTCTAAATATTTTGATGACTATAGACCTATCGCATTGTGTAATACAGTCTACAAAATTATTGTTAAAGTGCCTGCTAATACACTCAAATGTGTTATAGGAAGTATTATCTCTGAAGAATAGAGTGGAGTTTCTCCCAATAGGGTGATTTTTTAAGGCATTATAATTGCACATGAAGCTATGCACATGGTAAAATTTGCTAAAGTTAATAGGATGATGATCAAACTAGACATCAAGAAAGCATATGATAACGTGAATAAAAGTTTTCTACTCAGTGTTCTTAAGAGATTTGGGTTTGCGGATGGCTGGGTGAAATGGATAGCAAGATGCATTAAAACCCCAAGAATTTCTATATTGGTCAATGGCAACCCTCATGGATTTTTTGAAACCTCCAAAGGCATTAGACAGGGAGACCCAATTGCCCCTTTATTATTTATATTCATAATGGCTGAGGTATTAGGCATATTTATTACCAGCAAGAGATTAGATGGCAGCTGGAAGGGTGTCAAGATAGCTGAAGGTGTGGACTCCTCTACACACCTACAATTCGTGGATGATAACTTCCTCCTTGGTGTGGCTTCACTTGCTGAGGCTCGAGTCATTAAAACAACTTTAGATTGTTATAGCAGGGCAGCTAGTAAGTGTGTCAATTGGCATGAATCAGAGATCTTTTTCTTTAATACAAATAGAAATGTTCAAGCTCATATAAATGAGATTCTGCAGATCAAAATAGGAAATCTACCAAGTAAATATCTTACCGTGCCTCTGTTTGATGGTGCTTACAAACCTCAACTTTGGAAAAACCTTATGGACTCATGCTTAAATCAAATGGAAGGTTGGAAAAGACGATGGATCACTTCTGCAGGAAGGATTCTGCTCCTCCAAGCAGTTGTAACAGCTATTCCTATTTATTCAATGAGTTGTTTCAAAATCCCTCATAAAGTTTTGGATGCTATTGTCAGCAGAATGCATAATTTCTTTTGGAATGGGGCTGAGGAAGGGGATAAATGGCCTCTCATTGCATGGGACAAAATTTGTAAAAGAAAGCACAATGGTGGAGCTGGTTTGAAAGATTGGAGAAAGATAAATTTGGCATTGGGGGCTAAATTGGTTTGGAATATATGCAGTCAGCCGAACAGTTTATGGGTTAAAATATTAAGGTCAAAATACTTAGATTCCCCCCAAGATGAGAGAATCCTCACCACTGTTAATCCTCCTAAAGGATCTATAATCTGGAATTTTATTCTAGATTGTAGACATGCTATCAAAAGGCATGTCTCATGGCATGCGGGCAATGGGTCTAAATCTTTGTTCTAGGAAGATTCTTGGAATAACCACCCAATCTTAAAAGATGATATCAAATTTGCTGACTTAAGAGTTCTTTTCACTACCCAATGGGGGTCTAAAGTGTCCGATTACTTAGAATGTAGGAATTCCACTCTTGGCCCTAAGTGGCATTGGAAAAGTCTGGATGCACTAAACTTGATAGCTCAACAAAGAATCTTACTGGAAGAATTGTTTAAGAAAAAGAGTTTTATAAGAATTGATCAGAATGATAAGCTTATCTGGTGTAGAGCTAAGAGTGGGCAATACTCAGTTAAGATCGGTTATTTATCCCAAGAAGAAGAGGAAGTTCTTTTTCCCTAGCACACCAATTTATTGTGGGATAGGCATTGTTTGTCAAAGGCAGGTGCCTTTGCATGGCTAGCTGTGCAAAAAAGGATTTTGACTGTTGAAAGGAGGAAGCATTTTGGACTCCAAGGACCAACTAGATGTGTTATGTGTAAATCAACATTGGAAGATGCTGACCATTTTCTAATTCAGTGCCCTTTTGCAGATGAGTGCTGAGCTATGATAAAGGAAAAATTAAATTGGATAGGGCCTATGCAGCATGGGGTCAAGGAATTTTTTCAAAGTTGGTTAGTTCCTTTAAAAAATAAAGCCTTGTCAGGATTATGGAAAGTAAGACCCTCTATTATTATTTGGGAAGTGTGGAAGGAGCGTAACAGACGGATCTTTTAGGAAAAGGAAAGATCTATTTGAAGCATCAAGTCAAGTATTATGATTGCTATTGAGGAAACAATGCAGGCTGCTCTTTTCTCCTCTTCTGGAAGTTATGTGTATAGGAAGGTTGATAGGAACCTTCACTGCAATTGGCCTGGTCTGAAATTCAGTAATGGTAATATTAAAGATGATAATGCACTCACAAAATCTAGAAAGGAGTTGAAATGGATGAAGCCGACCTTGGGGTGGTTCAGATTCAATTTTGATGGGGCTTCAAGAGGCAAACCTAGCCCTCCGGGTGTTGGTATAGTGGTAAGAGATTGCAATGGGGATGTTATATCCTTAGCGGCCCAAAGACTTAATGATGGTACTGACAATATAGCTGAATCCAGTGTTGTTGGAAATGAGATAAGTAATTGAGAGGGGAGGGGTGAATCAGTTACTCCAAAACAAATCCTTTGTCCCTTAGATGTCTTAAATACTTTAACACTGTTACTCGGTTAGTTAAGATATTCTTCTGTAACTCGGGTGTCAAAGTAATCTTTATAATATCCAATGTAATTATACTTTAGAGAATTAAGTGCATAAACATAAAGCATGAAACAAATAACATATACATAGGTGACACCAATATTTAACATAGAAACCCAATATGGGAAAACCCACCAATGTAACTAGTTATTGTTTTTCACTCTTCTGAAGTGAGCCCTGTTAGGAGCCAACCCTGTTAAAGGTTACAATAACAAACTGTTAGGTGTGACCTTGTTAAAGGATTTAATCACCCTGTGAGGAGTGGCCTTGTTAGAGGTATTCAACACTTCAACATAGAAATGTTACCTCGTGAGAGGATTTACTAAAAGACTATTAAGTCTACTCTGTTAAGAGATTTTAGATCACTGCTACAATTGTTAGAAAGTAACAATGAATTGACTTGTATGTATAAGCAACTGTCTTTGTTGATTTAGATCTTTGTTATGATTATAACTAGATCCTTGCTGATCAGATGTTCTATTGCAGCTCTGAGGGATCAGTACTTAAGCAGAATTCTGTCTGATTTTTCCTTCACTCTTCATATCATGAAATTCCACACTTCTTCTTTCTCTTCTTTCTTTCACCTTTCTATTCACACATTCAATCCAAACTTGACCTTTCATTTATATGGTAAGCCCAGTCAAGTTGGCTTGAATATACTTCTAATAAATAAATCATAATTTAGTCAGCCTCATATAATCAATTGATTAAAGAATATAAATCACTATTAGTCATCTACCACTGAATACTCGACCAAGACTGAAATGCCCGAGTGACTCGGTCAACACTGAACTTCCTTTAATGCTCGACTGAACTTAGTCAACACTGAATAACTCATTCTATTCACCAATTGTGCTTAGTCTGAATGTAGACATTTGTGTAACATCACTATATGGGTGTAAATACATGTGTAACATCAATGACAATACACAATTGAATAATTATCTTCAACAAACTCCCTCTTTGGCATTGATGGCAACACAACATGTCATAATACAAAGAATTGTAGAGCAACAAAAAAATTTATTAATGTCTTTAGCTTCATAATGATTCTCATCCAAAAACTCCCTTTGACATCAGAATCTCCTCTTACTATATTATTTTGTATTATAGCATACTCTCCCTTTTTTATCCTATTCTTATGTATTATAGAAAACTCTCCCTCTTTGACAACAGATGCCAAAGACACCATCTCTACAAATATCAATAATCAGTACTATTTCACTTTGTAATTGTAATGTACCTAAATGTACAAATTCATCTGCAATGTGCTCTAATGTACCTACATCAACTGATAGATCTTCATTGTCGCTCAGGTTGAAGCATCACTAAACTGTATTTTAGTGAGCTTTAGTTAGGGGAATCACCCCTAGCTTTCCTCTAAGATAAAAGAATGCATACTTAGGTAAAGGTTTTGTGAATATGTCTGCAATTTGTTCTTTGGTATTCACATATTCCAACCTTACTTCTTTATTCTGTACCAATTCCCTCAAAAAATGATACTTTATTGCTATATGCTTGGTTTTTGTGTGCATCACAGGATTCTTTGAAATGTTAATGGCACTGGTATTTTCACATTAGATAATAACTGACTCTTTTACTTCTTCCTTTATACATGATAACAATTGCTTGATCCATATGATGTTTGAACAGTTCACTGCTGCAACAACATATTATGCCTCTGCTGTTGATTGAGAGATACAATTTTGTTTCTTGCTAGTCCATGGTACTAACCTCTTTCCAAGAAAGAAAGCTCCACCAATGGTGCTTTTCCTATCATCTATACTTCCAGCCCAATCAACATCAATGAATTCATTTAAATCAAAGTTTCCACCTTTCTTATACCATAAACCATAGTCTTCAATACCCTTCAGATATCTCAGAATTCGTTTAATTGTCATTAGGTGATTATCTTTGGGATTGGCTGAAAATATTGCAACAATACCAATTGCCAATACAATATCAAGTCAGGTGTGAATGACATATTGTAATTTTCCAATCATGGATCTGTAGTTGGTTTGATCTACCTCCTTTGAATCATCATCTTTAGACATTTTTTGTCCGGTACACATGGGTGTTCCAACAGGTTTGGAATCTTCCATACCAAATTTCTTAAGTATCTCCTTGATATATTTTGATTGAGTAATGTAGATACCATCCTTCATTTGATGTACTTGTAATCCAACAAAGAATTTGATCTCCCCAAACATAGACATCTCAAATTCTTTACTCGTAGCTACAGAGAATGCTTTGCAAAGGTCATCATAACCAATGAATAATATGTCATCAACAAATATTTCTGCTAATAGTATTTTGTTCTGTGGTCCTTCTTTTATGTATAGGCTACTGTTATCATTGGTTTTATGAAATCCAATGCTTATTAGATAGCTATACAGTCTTTCATACCAGGCTATGGGCGCTTACTTTAGTCCACATAATGCTTTGTGTAGCTTGCAAACCATATCTCTGCTAGGATCAATAAATCCTTCAAGTTGTTCAATGTAGACTTATTCTTGTAGGATTCCATTCAAAAATTAAGATTTCACATCCATTTGATATACTTTGTATCCTTTATGTGCAACATATGCCAGAAGAGTTCTGACTCCTTCAAGTCTTGCAATAGGAGCAAAAGTTTCTCCATAGTCAATACCCTCTTCTTGATCTTATCCTTTACAAACTACTCTGGCCTTGTTTCTAAAAACTTTTCCATTTTCATTCATCGTATTTCTAAAAACCCACTTGGTTCCAATCACATTCTTTTCCTTTGTCCTAGGCACAAGAGTCCAAGTCTTGTTCTTCTCAATTTGCTCAATTTCTTCATTCATTGATTCTATCCAACTTTCATCATTTAATGCATCTTTAATAGTTCTAGGTTCAAATTCACTTAGTAAGCATGTACCTTTGAGTTTCTTCCTTGTCATTACACCTTTTGTCTGATCTTCAATTATCTGCTTAGGTGGATGATGCCTTTTAACATGTCTTGAAAGTATTGGATCTTTTGTTCTAGGTTTTGGACTTGATCTACTAGGTCTGTCATTCTCAAACATTCTTTCCTGTTCCTCTGTCTGATGCTCGGGTTCCACAGTCTGTGACTCAGATCCCTTTGTCTATGACTCGGGTTCCTCCATCTGTGACTCAGTTCCCTCAGCTTGTGACTCATTTCCCTCTATCTGTGAGTCGATTTATTCTACCAGCAGCTCGGGTTGCATAGTTTGTGCTAGTATATTTAGTGGTCGATAGTTCTGTTGACCCATCACCATTGCTCAAGTCATAAGCATAGTATATGGTTCATAATACACAAAGTTCTTATAGTCTTTAGGCTCTTTACTTCTCTTCACTTCAAATTTTTCTGTAAACTCGTCAATCTTGACATGTACACTTTCTATGACTTTATGAGTAGTAAGATTCAGATATTTGTATGCTTTTCTTTTACATGAGTAACCTAGGAATATTCCTTCATCACTTTTTGCATCTAGTTTTCCATTTCTAGCTTCCTTTAAGATGTAGCATCTACTTCCAAATACTTTGGAATAATGAACATTAAGTTTATAGTCATACCATAGTTCAAAAGGTGTCCTGCTACTACCTTTCTTTAGTTGAACTCGGTTCAGGGTGAACACTGTAGTACTAATGGCCTCCTTCCAGTATTTGGCAGCAAAATTCTTTTCAATCATTAGAGTTCTAGCACAATCCATGATGGATCTACTTCTTCTTTCTTCTATTCCATTTTGTTGTGGTGTACCAGGGGCAAATACCTGTCTTTTGATTCCTCTCTCATTACAGAATTCATTGAACTCATTAGAAATGAACTCTCCTCCTCTGTCAGATCTTAGGAATTTTAGTTTCTTTCTTGTTTCCTTTTCTACTCTTGCAAGATACCACTTGAATTTCTGAAAAGCTTCTGATTTTTCTCTGAGAAACATGACAGTCATCATTTTGGAATGATCATCAACAAATAGAATAAAATAATTCTCTCTAGTATAGCTTGTTGTTACAGTTGGTCCACATAGTTCAGTATGTACCAATTCCAAGACTTCATCTGTATTTTAATTCTTGCTTTTGAAACTAGTCTTGCTAATCTTTCCAATTTGACATTGTTTGCATATTGCTAACTCGAGTTTCTTCAAAATAGGAATACCTCCGACTCTCTTGTTCTTGCTTATGTTAACCAGATTATCATAGTTTACATGACACAACCTTTTATGCCATAACCAACTTTATTCTACTTGTAAAATAAAGCATGAACCTTCAGTGAGATCAAGATAGAATAGATTACCTTTTGTTTGTCTACCAGTTCGGACTAGGTTCCCTTTACCATCGAGGAGCTTGGCCTTACCATTCATGAATTCCACCTTGAAGCCAATGTTGTTCAACTATGCCACACTAAGTAGATTTATCCTTAATCCTTCAACCCAATAAGCATTATCACATTTGATTCCTTCTTTCAGAGCAATGCAGTCTTTTCCCCTTACAGGGAAAGGTTCATCATTCCCAAAACTGACACTCCCACCATCATAGTGTTCAAGATGTTCAAAATTTGTCTTATAACCAGTCATGTGATGAGAACAACCACTATAAATTATCCATGTGTCATTTTTATTGATGTGTGAGAAAAGTGCTTTCTTTTCATCTTCTTCGTCTGACTCATCCTTAACAACAATATAAACCATTTATTCTTCTTCATCACTGTCAGAATCTTTAGCAATATAACAAGACTTCTTACTTTTATCCTTGTAGCTTTTGTATTTCTTGAAATCTTTCTTGCCCTTGAATTTGTTGAAATTTTTCTCATCTTTGTCTTCTTTGTTCAGACACTTTGTAGCAATGTGACCAACCTCATTGCATGAGAAATAAATCAATGGTATCTTTCCTCTGTATTTTCCTTTTGTAGCTCTTCTTACAAGTAGTGCTTCAATGATGTCAAGATCTTCATCATCATTGTCACTTTCAATATGCTTCCCTTTTGAGTATCTATCCTTCTTACCAAGGTTCAGCTTTGCTTTGAATGCAGACTCAAGATTGCTAGAGCTAGGAGAGTAATTGTCAAAGTTGTCCAGCTCAAAATTTGTAAGCCTTCCCACTAATGTATCCAGAGTTATATCTTTATTGCACCTCATCTCTTGAATAACTGAAACTCTAATAGCATAGATAGGAAGTAGAGTTCTTAGTACCTTGCTGACCATTGTTGTGTCTTCAATTATTCCTCCTGCAGCTCTGATGGCACTCACAATCTTCTTGATTCTATCACTGTATCCTGTAATGTCTTCTCCTTCTTTCATTTTCATCTGGTCAAATTTTCCTCTTAGACTTTCTACTTTGGCTCTTCTTACATTTGCATCTCCTCCACGAATGTCGTGTAATTTCTTCCACATATCATAGGATGTAGGGTAGTCCTTGACTTCATCAAATTTCGAGTAGTTGAGTGAAGAAGCTATGTCAATCATCATTATGTTGTGATGCTTCCATTCCATCATCTGTTCCACAGTCATAGTCCCTTTTGGTTCCACATATTTGATCTCCAAAACTTGCAGACCAACATCACTGATAGTAGATAGATGTAGCTTCATCAGCTCCTTCCATGCTAGGAAATTGTCTTTGTATAGCTTAGGGATCTCCCTTCTGTAAGACATCTCTGATCTTTAGCTTAGGCCTTGAAACCTTCTCTGAAAGCACTTGCAGCTCTGATACCAATTGTTGGAAATGAGATAAGTAACTGAGAGGGGAGGGGTGAATCATTTACTCCAAAACAAATCCTTTGTCCCTTAGATGTCTTAAATACTTTAACACTGTTACTCGGTTAGTTAAGATATTCTTTTGTAACTCGGGTGTCAAAGTAATCTTTATAATATCCAATGCAATTATACTTTAGAGAATTAAGTGCAGAAACATAAAGCATGAAACAAATAAAATATACATAGGTGACACCAGTATTTAATGTGGAAACCCAATATGAGAAAAACCATCAATGTAACTAGTTACTATTTTTCACTCTTTTGAAGTGAGCCTTGTTAGGAGCCAACCCTGTTAAAGGTTACAATAACACACTGTTAGGTGTGACCTTGTTAAAGGATTTAATCACCCTATGAGGAGTGGCCTTGTTAGAGGTCTTCAACACTTCAACATAGAAATATTACCTCGTGAGAGGATTTACAAAAAGATTGTTAAGTCTATTCTGTTAAGAGATTTTAGATCAATGCTACAATTGTTATAAAGTAATAATGAATTGACCTATATGTATAAGCAATTGTCTTTGCTGATTCAGATCTTTGTTCTGATTATAACTGGAGCCTTGCTGATCAGATATTCTATTGCAGCTCTGAGTGATCAGTACCTAATCAGAATCCTGTCTGATTTCGCCTTCACTCTTCATATCACAGAATTCCACACTTCTACTTTCTCTTCTTTCTTTCACCTTTCTATTCACACATTCAATCCAAACTTGACCTTTCATTTATATGGTAAGCCGTGTCAAGTCGGCTTGAATATACTTCTAATAAATAAATCACAATTTAGTCGGCCTCATATAATCAATTGATTAAAGAATATAAATCACTATTAGTCGGCTGCCACTGAATACCCGACCAAGGCTGAAATGCCCGAGTGACTCGGTCAACACTGAACTTCCTTCAATGCCCGAATGAACTCGGTCAAAAATGAATAACTCATTCTGTTCACCAACTGTGCTCGGTCTGAATATAGACATTTGTGTAATATCACTATATGGGTGTAAATAAATGTGTAACATCAATGACAATACACAATTGAATAATTGTATTCAACAAGTGTTGCATTGTTGGCTCTTCAAATGGAAAAGACGATGAAGCTCCAGTGAGTTCATCTTGAAGGGAATTCACAAATAATTGTGAATGCTATAAAAAATGGTGTTGCAAAGGGTTGGCATCTTAAAAATATTATGGAGGAGATCTCTCATCTCCTTCATTATTTTCCAGACTTCAATCTCACCCATGTTTAGAGGGAAGGCAATATGGAGGCGGACAATGTCTCCAAATGGGCTACTAACCTTGAGAAGATAAATGTGGTCTACACGGAATTATTCTCTTCTGATTATTTTACGTTCTAAATGTATTCTTTGATGCAAGTTCAAGTTCGATGGGCTCCTTTTTGTCTTTGTAGGTTATATGCAAAGCTGGTGTTACATTCACGCAATCAATCCATGATTGACCATATTTGCTGATGTGGAGTGCAAAGTATGGCTATATCAGCTTTTTCGCAGGTTTGATGACTGGACCACAACACGTCACAACCCCTCTTTTGGTGGTTGAAGAATCACGAGGAATGCCAAATGGCATTTAAATGATTTCAGCACAATGATTGTCTCTTGGAACTTGAAGGAAAGTGGGCAGTCATTAGATTTGATGGAGATCCAAGAACGATGACTTTCATTTTATGTAATTATGTTTTGATGTGAGATAGTGTCAGATAAGTGACTGATTACTTCTCCCTTACACTTTCTTTGTAGCTGCTTAAATTCACTCTAAACATTTTTCTTGCACATCTATCTCTCCAGCAGTGGTTTCTAATTACAGTGGTTTTGAGATGGAGGCAACTTTTTTTAGTAAGGACTTTGAAGAAACATAAATCAACGGAAGGGTCAAATAGTAAGGAGCGCATTTTGGGGCTCCTAAACATAAAAAATGAAGCATTGGCAATGGCTATCCTAGATGTTCTACGGAGCCAATATAAAGAGCGGTTTGCAAAACATCGGTCGAATGTGGACATTATCTCCTTGGTAATAGCGTGGGCTTTGCAACTGGGAGAAGCTGAGAGGGAGGTAAAACACATCATTGAACTCCTTTTTGATCATGAAGTGCTATTGGGTCTAGATTCTATCCTTGAGTAGGCCGAACCAGGTGTCAGCTTTGATTATAGTGAGTGTTTTGAGGAGCTCAAGGATGGCCATGAATTTGGTTGTGTTCCCTTCCTCTGCTAGTGGGGGAAAGTTGACAAGACTGCTTATCAGCAGGACATTGGGAGGAAGTGGCATCGTGTGAAGGCCCTTGTCAATGATCTTTGTAGGCTAGAAGAAGAGTGGAATAGAGTGGTTTTTCAAGAGGTGCCCTGGTGGAAGCATAGTCAGAGACAGGGGAAAAGGCTCGCTGATGAATGAAGCCCTGCTAAGGGAAGTTTTGACTCTTTTTTGCTCCCTTTTTGAAACAGTGTGAGCTTGACCCAACCTTTTGCTTCAATCTTTTGTGCTCACAGTGGTTTTTTGATGCAACCTCCAGTGATGGTGGTTTACAATGGCAGAAGAATGCAGCTTGGGCCTCGCTGGTTTTTGTCTCCAATGGCGGATGCTGCTCTTATGGGTGTTTACCGTGGGCTGATTAAAGCTCTATGCTATATGTAAATTTCTATGAATTATGCGTCAAAGTTATAAAGCATGTTAATGGCTTCTATGGATATGTAAAGCCTTAGTGCTCGATATGTTTCTTTCTGTAATCCCAACTTTATTAATAAAATATATTGTTATAGACCAACCAAAAAAAAACATGTGTAGGATTGACATTTTGGATAAATGTAGTCATGAGAGATGTAGGCACATTAGGTAAGGAACTAGGAATAGGAATAAAAGTCCGAACACTAGTATTAAGATGAGATAAATTAATATCTTGAGCAAAAACAATTATTGTCTTAAGGCTGTCATCAATAAGACGAGATACACCACACAATAAATTATTACAGTGTTCATCATTTTGGGTTAACTTCCTCAATTGTTCTACTAAGGGGATTGCTTCACTATTAGAATGCTCTTGAATTAACTAACCATTTCTCAATATTTTCTAAATCATAGGAATTTTTTTGCACTCGGGTAGGAGACACTCTTAAGGATTTATCTTTATCATGAGAAGAATGGGAAGAGAGATTCTCAACAATATTATGTATGTCATTAGTAGGTATAGTGGTATCATACAAATTCCTATAGAATACATTAGAGGACTTGAGATCAACACCCTTAAAGGAACTCATAAGTCTACAACTTACATATTACACTGTTGACATCAACCAGTACACCCTTGAAAATATACTTCAGAGTAGCCAACTCTAATGTTCAAATTACTAGAAGAGGACTGGACCCACTAACGGGGATACTAAACTTTTCCTCTACACTTTAGGTTCTGCTAAACCAAGGGGGGATACCCTTTAATGTTTTATGAATACAAATTGAAACTGTGACTACCAATTTATAACAACATAAAACTCATTCAAATTCCAAAGTAGCTGGTATAGATTTGATAATGGCTAATTATCCACTGAATCCTTCCCTTTTGGAGCATGAGATATAATAACTTATTAGACAACAACCAAAGTAAAGATACTCTTGATTTAAATAATTTGGTTGCAGCAAGTAACAACCCGAATATGAATAGCCTTATTTGTAAGATTCTCAAAGCCCAGACCAGTGCCTAATCCATTGGGCATTAGAGTCATTAATAATACCATACAATATGATTCTATTTATAGCATAAATATAAGAGTATTGCCTTGCAATATACTCTTCAACAATAATACTAGCTCAGACTACTTATCATAATCCCAATACAATCTTGTCAAATCTGCACTATTAATTCTACATTTTAAACAATCACTTTGATCGTGACATAAAATAAGAGTTACATACATCACAACAATGCACTAAATAAGATAAACCATTGATCTATTTCATTTAAAATGTGACAAAGTTATATAAAAGGAGAGATCTAAACCAATATTTTTATTAAATGAATCTCTGCTATTTTATTGCATAATATATCTTTAAACTCCATGAAATCTCGTCATAGAAAAGCCAAAGATTCATTTCAACATGCTTTCTGGAATTTACAATGCTATTCCTACTAGGCTAAAATATGTCGCCTGATTCCTCTAACTTTGAAAAAAAACCTTTTCTAAAGGCCCTGAAACCCCTTTTATAAGACAAGGGGGCCAACAAGCTTCAGACCAAACATGACAAAAACAAATCATTACAATCTTAACCATATGACACCTAGACTAGAAATGGACCAGATATTTCAACATTCTACAACAACCGATCCTCCACACTTCTTACCTGCAAAGTTAGACAAAGTAATATGCACGATAGGGATGTAATAATATTTCTAAGTGGTGATGTATTGTCCTGACCCATTCAAGTATGCATCAACTAATTCAGTTGGTAACGAGAATGCCATTGTCAGGACAAACAAACACTGGAGCTGAGCCAATGACACACAAAGCATGGGTGCTTTGCAAGATAAGCCAAGATGCAATGTTCTCATCTGAATTCTTCCCAGGACTCCTCAATGCTCTAAAATCATTTCAGAAAGATCAACCCAAGGAATTTACCTCTCCTCATCCTCACCTCTGGCTCATGAACTAGGATAGTGGATTTAAAGAGCACAAAGAAGGTGAGGCTAGAATTATTTGCCAGTTTGCAAGTCGGTCCTTCTTTCAATATCTCTTCAGAAACCCACTCCCTTTTCAATACCTCTTTAGCAACAATATACCATCCTATACAATTTACTTACAATATTCTTTCTGCATTCGTATCCACAGATACTGCTTTTCATTTTCCATAGCCATCTTGATTTAATTATGAACGAATAGGCCCCTGAACTCGTCATATTTATAATTCATGTACCTTTGTCCATTTGTGCCCAATGTGTTCAATCAATCATTTCTTACTGCTTACAACTGCAAGTGTAGGGAAACAAGTAATCAGAGACCTGCCAATTTGATCTTTACTAGAACATATTGATACTCTATCAAATTCAAAACTGCTAAATATTCCTTGTTTCTTGTGATAGTTTTGTCACATTAGTCCTTCTAACATGATTTCCTAGAAATGTCTATCTATTTATGGTGATCTGTGGCAATTTGTGGTTGAAACCATATCTGGAAACCTACTCTGTAAACATAAATGATCAATCTCAGAGGAAAATTGCAAAAATAAAAGTGATTATAGTCAACACTCCTTGACTGACCACTGCAATCCCTACCACACGACACATCTTGACAATTCAGATATCCCATATGTTCAACCATCTCAGCATAAATTTGGCACTTACATCTTACATCTCTTTATCCTTATGAAACTGAAAAGTGACCCGTTACCGTGGTTGATTGACCATCCCTTAACCATAGTTTAACCTTGAGTCATCACAGACTAACCCTCTATAGCAATTTTACCACGTGTCACTTCGTGGTTTGTCAAGCCTCTCTCCATGTCACCAACTATCCTAGCGAGCTTTGTCCACATATCATCTTCTTGCAATCACGTGAAGGCCTTTCCTTGCTGACGACTTAGATAGCGTGGTCGCGCCAAGGCCTTTCCCCTTGCTTATAAAGGTAGCGCGGTCATGCAAGAGCTTACCACTTATCCATGTATCCAGTTACTTGGACTTTTTTATGACTTGTTTTGATCGCCACGTGTTCATAGCTTGCTACCTAACCGCGGGTCCACCAAAATTTATCCTCCTGACCGCCAACTTTTCAACTCGTTGGACCAAAACCACATGCCTTTTTGGCACTTTAACATGTGTACATGCAGGTATAAAAATACAAAGTATAACCATCGCACTATGAATGTGGGATAAAAGGTCCCAAGCTCTTGCATAGTAAATTTTCAAACCAGATCGCTATTCATGTTGATGCCAAAATTGCCTGGTCTTATTATGTCAATATGTTTCATAAATGTTAAAATGTTTTTCTTTAGCCCTCTATTCTTTTCTGAAATCAGTACGCAACATACAAGCCCTCTGAAAGCACTACAAAACCCGTCCAACGAAAGCTCACAAACTTACAAAAATTAACAGGTAATCTCAAATTTGAGAGTACCAACAGTGGCTCTAATTGGGGACGCATGCCCCTTGCGGGCATGGCGAGTGAAATATCCCAAATAGGAATTTGCTTTGCTGCTGCTATAATTTGTAATTATATAAATTATGTTTTCCTGTAAATTTTTGTGATCTTATAGATCTAGACAGAAGTTGTAGAATAATGTTGTTTCTTTTTGTATTTTTGTAGAATATAGGTATTACAATGCATAAACAATAGTAGTTTATAAAATAGAGGTGATACAATTCAAATGCAGCAATACACAGTAATTCTGGAAATGATTCAAGAAAAAAACCGTACCATCAGGTCTGATTTATTTCAGAAAAAGCCCAATATAGATGCCCTCCAATTAATGTTGACGCCACTGAAAATGGTAGCCAACTACAACCAAATCCATGCCCAAAAGATAGAGACCAGTCTGCTGCAGATAAAGAACTCCAGGATTCCACATGTGCTGCTACAAGAAGACGCCAAACTGAACTATGGTGGCCACCTTTGCTGAAAATCCACTTGCCAATAGAGGCTGAACACAATAGAAGAATTCGTTCTTCTACCTTGATCAATTTGTATGCATCAGAACCTTCGAACCTAACCTTGCTGAGGGCTACGTCCCAACAAGTTTCTCTCAGCACTAGGGTTTGCATCCTAGGTGAGGAATGCTCTTCTAGAGAAATGATATCCAAGATGAGTTTCAAAAATTGATAAAAGATGCCCTCTCTTTCCTTGCATTGGCCTTATATCCTTTTCACAAGAATTCAAACCCTAAAAGGAGCCCATAAAAGAGACACTTAATAACTTTATAATATAAAGTTATATTCTTTAATAATGACGCCCAAGTGCCTGGAAAATCACTAATTCACCAATAATAATAGCGCCAAGTGTCAAACGGGTCTCTGAAGATGATAATCAAATAGGAGAGGTCAAACTCTTTCCAATAGACTATTACACGATGGCATAACTCACCAGATGGAGCCAGAAAATTGCTTATTACTCCCTAGTGGCTAAATACTTAGCCTTATTTAAAATATTAAAATGCTAACTTAGGAGAATATTTAAATATATTAAAATATTTATCAAATAGAAAACTGGTAGCCAAAACACCTCCACAAGGTGAAACTGAACTCGTCACCTCCTGTGACTTATGCCAGATAGTCTAAAATAACTGACAGTCTCATCCCTCAAAAATAGGGATACTCCTAAAAAATAGGAATGTCTCTGAATCTCCCAAAACTGAAACCATAGAATGATCTCGTAGAGGCCAAGGACTGTAACCCATCTCCACCTCCTAAAAAGTAGGAAACTCCTCCTATAATTAAGGAATTGCTCTCAATTGCTCTCCTACTGTCTGAAACTCCATATCCGAATGTTGTATACCTTGACTGAGTCTCTAAACACCACTGCCAGCCTACGAGACTCCCTGATAGGCTAACTCTCATTACTCTACTAGCTAGACTAGAGAGGGGACATGACAGTCCTCCCCTCTCGAAGATTCTTTCCCACAAGCAACTGCAATGCTAGATGTTGTAAAATGGACTCACCCTCCCAAGTAGCGTCCTCTATAGGTAGACCCCTCCAGCTCACCAAGTACTCTCGAATCCCCTACTCCTCAAACGTCTCTCCCTGACCTCCAGGATTTCCTCAGGAACCAAAGTCAATTTACCTTCTTCATCCAATGGGGGTAAATCATGAGATGTTGTAATATGTTGCCCTAGTGCCTTCTTCAGGCATGACACATGGAACACATTGTCAACCCTACTATCTGGTGGTAACTCGATCTCATAAGCGACCTCTCCAACCCGCCTGAGTACTTTGTAAGGTCCATAAAAATGAGGCTTGAGCTTTTCATCTCCTCCACGTTTCAGGGTGCTCTATCTGTAGGGTTGAAGACGAAGGAAAACCATGTCACCCACCTCAAAGGCTCTCTCAATCCTATGTCAATCAGCGTACATCTTCTGCTGATTCTGAGCATGCTGCAAATTCTCCTTGAGAGACCTCATGATATCTTGGTTCTCCTACAACCAATCTTGTGCCAAGGGGACTCTGCTGTCACTGAGAGCCAAATCAACAAAGGACAATGCCTCATAGCCATAAAGAGCTCTGAAGGGAGTCATGTCAATGGACATGTGATGCGTTGTATTATAACAATACTCACCCAAATACAACCAACACACCCAAGCCTTCTATTGTCCTGACACATAGTTGCGCAGATACCCCTCCACCCACTTATTAACTATCTCCGTATGTCCATCCGTCTGAGGATGGTAGCTAGTGTTGGGGGTCAACTTTGTGCCAACTAGCCTGAGAAGTTCTTGCCAGAAGGAACTCATGAGCCTGCTATCCCTATCACTCACTATGGTCTTGGGGAGACCATGGAGTCTAAATGCCTCTCTAAAAAACAACTTGGCTACCTGTGAAGCTGTGAAGTCCGCTACAATAGGAAAAAAGTGGGCATATTTAGTCAACCTGTCTACCACAACATAAATACAGTCCTTCCCCTGAACTCGAGGAAGACATGTTATGAAGTCCATGGATATCCCTGTCCACTTCTGCTCTGGTATTGGTAGAGGCTGCAACAACCCATCTGGGAAAGTATGCTCTGACTTGTTCTTCTGACAAGTCATGCATTCACAAACATGGCGTAAGACATCATCCTTGAGACCCTTCTAGGAGAATCTTTCCTGAACGACCCTATAGGTCTTACTATAACCTGGATGCCCTGCTGTCGGAGTATCATGGTAAGCATGCAAGACATGCTCCTTCAGCTGTGATTCTGGAACAAGGTAGACCCTGCCTTTATAGTAGATGACATCATCCACTACACTATACCCGTCATCCTGTGTCAACCCATCCATGATCTCACAAGCATGCTGATTTTTGGAATATTCAACTAAAAGTTGAGCCTTCCAATCTGCTGAAATCTTGCTTAAAGCACATATGGTAGCAAGTGATGGCTTCCTAGAAAGTGCATCAGCAATAGTGTTATTCTTCCCCTTGATGAACTCTATGTCAAAATCATATGCCTACACCTTGATTACCCATTTTTGTTATCTATCATTAAGCTCTGTCTGATCAAAGAAATATTTCAAACTATTATGGTCTGTCCTCACCACAAATTTGCTGCCAACAAGATACTGTCTGAATTTGGCTAATGCATGCATGATAGCCAAAATTTCCTTGTCATATGTGCAATACAACCTCTCATTATCTCACAGATTCCTACTCTCATAAGCAATGGGGTGTCTGTTCTGCATCAATATCGCTCCTATGCCTTCACCTAAAGCATCACACTCGAGTACGAATGGCTGCGAGAAATCAGGGAGTGCCAAAATGGGACAAGTGCTCATAACCTCCTTGAGTCTCTCAAAGACTCCTTGTGCCTACTCCGTCCATCTGAAGGCTCCCTTCTTCGTGAGATCTATTAGGGGTGCTGCTAATTGAGAGAATCCTCTCATGAACCTCCTATAATAGGCACATAAACCAAGGAACCCCCGCAGCTCCATAATATTCCTGGGAGAGGACCAATCGCGAATTGCCTGAATCTTCTCCTCATGCACTTTCACTCCCTCTGCACTGATCACGTGACCCAAGTATAAAATATCTCTAAGTCCAAATTCACATTTGGACAACTTAGCAAATAGAGACTGATTCTCCACAATGCTAAGCACCTCCTCAATGTGTCCGAGATGATCCTCCCATGTCTGACTGTAAATCAATATGTCATCAAAAAACACCAGAACCGATTTCCTCAACTGCTTGTTGAAGATGTGGTTCATACAGGACTGGAAGGTGGCAGGTGCATTAGTGAGGCCAAAAGGCATCACTATAAATTCATAGTGCCCATAATAACAATGGAAGGCAGTCTTGTGCACGTCCTCATCTCGCACACGAATCTCATGGTAGCCAAAGCGAAGATCAATCTTCGAGAAGTAGATAACTCCATGTAGCTCATCTAACAACTCATCAATGCGTGGAATGGGGTACCTATTCTTGATTTTCTTTTTGTTCAGGGCTCTGTAATCAATACACATCCGTAAAGTTCCATCTTTTTTCTTAACAAGCACCACAGACGAAGCAAAGGGACTAGAACTAGGCCGAATGAATCCCATGTCCAATAACTCATG
>MU227798.1:982101-1020487 GCA_018584345.1 Thuja plicata
ATAACTCATGAATGGTCTTCTCAATTTCATCCTTGTATGCCCTAGGATGACGGTATGGAGTGGTAATCACTGGTTTAGCTCCATCCTCCATCTCTATTCCATGCTCAAACCCTCTATCAGGAGGTACCAGGGGGTATTTCCTCAAAAAATCAGCCATGCCTATCCATCACTGGTTGTATATCAACATGAAATGCCCTGCCATCCTGGGGTATAGGTGTTTTGGGCTTCACAAAGCAATGCGTAGCCCAAATCATATCATTATGTCTAATGATAGTCTCCATTCTGTGTGAAGACACCTCTTTGGGTCCCCCATCTGAAGCTGCTCTCAAGATAGTTTTCTTTCCTCCAGAGAGGAACTCTAATTGCATATGGTGGTGATCAATAATATATCGCCCAATAACCTGTAACCACTGCATGCCCAGAACCACATCATAATCCTCTAGTGGTAGTACATAGAAGTCATCTGTTAAGGTATAATCCCCCATCTGAATATTAAGTTGAGGAATCCTCCTGGTACAACCCAAAATTGCACCATCTGCAACCTTTACTCCAAAACCCTCAAACTCCTCATACGGTAACCAACGCCTATCAACCAACTTCTGATCGATGAAGTTGTGCATGGCACCCGTGTCTACCAAGCTCACAACCCGCTGACCTTAGAGCATACCTTTCATACGAAAGGAATGAAACCTGGGATAACTAGAGAGGGTAGCCATAGTCGCTTTGGCTGACGCTAAGGGCTCAGAAGTGTCTAACTCCAAATGTGGTCGTTCCAGCTCAATCTCTTCTGATCTATCCTCAATATCAGTGTCTGGAATCTCCTCATCTCCCATCTTGGATGTCACCTCAATCAAGTAGGATTTGCCTTTACCAAGGCAGCGGTGTCCCGACTCTCATGACTCCTTACATGAGAAACATAGCTTCCTCCTTCTCAAATCATTCCTCATCTCCTGATCCATTCGGGGAGGTCTAGAAGAGGGTCCACCTTTCCCTTGGGAAGTATTGGCCTTCTGAGGAGGCTGAGAATCTCTGAATGGTTTCTTATCTGTCTGATAAGAAGTAGGGGTAGTGTCTAATCTCAAGGTTACATCAATGGCCTCCTTAAGAGTATCTGGCCTGAATGCTCGTATCAACCCCTTAAACCTGTCCTGCAGTCCCTCTATAAAGAGCATCACACTACGCCTCTGAGGCATATCAGGTACCATGACTGCAACATGCTAGAACTCATTAATATAAGTCTCTACTTGTCCTGACGGTCTAAGATGTGCCAGTTCCCTCTAGTAAAGTTATGTGTCCTTGCGATCAAATCTGGTAACGAGCCTCTCAGTGAATTTTGCATAGGATTGGACTAGGGCGTGGTCCTGTGTGTCTAGCCCATAATGCCACCAGTCATAGGCAACTCCGTCTAAATGCAGGATAATGAAGTGTATAGCATCTCTCTAAGGCATCGGTCTTAGGGACAAATAAACATCCAGCTTGTGCACCCAAGCTCGTGCACTAGCACCACTAGTGCCATCATATGTAGCCAATGTGATTTTTCTGGTAGCCCTATTGAGATCATTGTTCTGCTGGGGCCTCTGTCCCTTGTCACCTTTGAATTTGGTAGAATCTCTCTGCTGTGCACAATACTGGGGAAGAGGAAAAACATCCCTAACCTCTGGAGGTAGGGCCCTCCACTCAATAGTAGCTGCCATAACTGAATCCTGAAATCCCACCTCGGGTGGCTCTACCGGTTTCTGGTTGCTCACCGGGTCTAAACTGTGGAAACAAGGGCCTATCCCTACCAGGTATACGATGTTGTTCATGTCTATGGGAATGAATGGAGCTCCCTACTGAAGTATGGGATCTGTGACTATGATGACTTCCTGTAATTGAAGCTGACCTGCTTCGTCCCAGCCTGCCTCTATGCCTACCCAACTCCAATCGCTCCAAGGTGTCCTGTAACCTTTCTAAGGTCTGAACTATCCTAGGCTGCGTAGTGATAAGAGTTCGCTTTAACTCTCTATCTCTATCCTCATCCTCCTAGTTACTTCTGGCACCTCTTTGTTCATCTGCCATAATGGTTTCCTATTCTGTAGCAATTTCTAACTCGTACTGAGCTCTCCTGCGAGTGTAATATCTATGTGTATCAGCTCCACCAGGATGCATAAAAGTCTCTTATTCCATGATCGGTGATTACCCAATCTCTAATACAAATTAATATAATCTTTCTTGAAACCTGTCGAGATTAATTCTCTCAAATCCTACAGGCTGGCAGGATACCAGCTCTGATACCACTGGAATATCCCAAATAGAAATTTTCTCTGCTGCTGCTATAATTTTTAATTATATAAATTATGTTTTCCTGTAGATTTTTGTGATCTTATAGAGCTAGATAGAAGTTGCAGAATAATGTTGTTTCTTTTTGTATTTTTGCATAATATAGGTATTACAATGCATAAACAACAGTAGTTTATAAAATAGAGGTGATACAATTCAAAGGCAACAATACACAGTAATTTTGGAAATGATTCAAGAAAAAAATTGTACTAGCAGGTCTGATGTATTTCAGAAAAGCCCAATATAGACGCCCTCCAATTAAGGTTGACGCCACTGAAAATGGTAGCCAACTACAACCAAATCCACGCCCAAAAGATAGAGACCAGTCTGCTATAGATAAAGAACTCCAGGATTCCACACGTGCTGCTATAGGAAGATGCCAAACTCAACTATGGTGGCCACCTTTGCTGAAAATCCACTTGCCAATAGAGGGTGAACACAATAGAAAAATTATTTCTTCTGCCTTGATCAATTTGTATGCATTAGAACCTTCGAACCTAACCTTGCTGAGGGCTACGTCCCAACAAGTTGCTCTCAGCACTAGGGTTTGTGTCCTAGGTGAGGAATGCTCTTCTAGAGTAATGATATCCAAGATGAGTTTCAAAAATTGATAAAAGATGACCTCTCTTTCCTTGCATTGGCCTTATATCCTTTTCACAAGAATTCGAACCCTAAAAGGTGTTAAGATTGCTAAACTGCAATCTTCCCAAGAACACCTGCATGCAAAGCTATTACAAACAGAAGTAAAAGACAAAGAGGTAGAAGAATCTATAGCGGCCGATAGGCGAGAGACTGCAAATGCATGTTGACAGAAATTATGTTCTATATTCAACAATGAAATGATTTACAATCTCGGTTTTGATAAACTAAGAGGTGAATCCTTATAAAGGAATCACGAAACCCTAAAAGGGAAACAACTAGGAAATAGAGACTTCCTAAGTCTAACTTAAGCTAAGAGTAGATAACTAATAATTAACTGATTTAATTATTAGTAATACTCGACCACTCTAACACCCCCCTTAAGTGTAACTTAGGGAGAAGCAAAAAAAGCTAAACTACTGCAGAAAGCAGGAAAGAAGGGTCCCAGCAACTAGGCCTGATCAGGTACCCAAAACATAAAGAAAACTAGATGAAGAAAACCTTCAATCTAGAGAAAAGGGTGTCCCAGAGAAAGGAACAAGAAGAGAGCAAGAAGCATCTCTGAACCATGTCTGAAAACTCTGTCAGAAGATACTGCTGGAACCCCCACTGAAGTGCATGACTAGGTAGAGAAGACAAGTGTCTGAAGAGTTGATCAATCGAACCAGGAAGCAATAGAACCAACAGGTGAACCCCCCCATAATGCTGAACTGGGAGAGGTGACAGGAACACTGAAATGCAGTACCAGAAACAGCTGCAGAAGAAGAACTAGGAACACCAACAGTGCAACAGAAGTACACACACAGGATAAAGGGCGGTGTCATAGACACAGACTACATGGGCCAATGTCGTGGAAGGTACGCTCACTTGACAAAAGTGGATGCGCCTAAAGTGGCAAATGCATCATAATCCCCCCATGGCACTTTATAACACAGTGCGGGTACAAAAACTGAACCAGGTGTACAAGATCCAAGAATGCAGAAGAAGACACTTTATCTCAGTGTGTTTACAGAACAAAATGCATCAGAAAGAGCATGCAAGCTCAGAAGTCAGAAAGAAGAGTGAGCTATGAACTCAGAAGAAGAGATCCCCGGACCTGTCGAACCAAGCACACCACCAGAGTGCATAAACTGCAAAACTCAGAGGAGTGAAAACCCAGAGTAGAATCTGGAAGAAATACCTCTGCCACTGAATAATACACTGAATCATCTTTCTGACGATATCTCGTTTGCCGAAAAAGGAGTCCGGATGAGCCAGATATGACTCCCGGAAGGCAAAAAGAGACATCAGACTTCAACAAAAAAACTCGCTATTAAAACAGTGGAACCAAAAACCCTAACCTCCACCATCAGAAAGTGCTCGGAAAGAGCTTTCTGACGGTATATGGAAGTCAGAAAAATACCCCCGTATGCTCCCTGTAGAGTGAAAAAAGCCCAGGTACCCCCAAAAGGCCAAAAAGGGCCATAGATAAGCCCCTGTGGCCAAAAAGGTCCGGCCCCTGGGCGCATGCGCGCTCAGGGGGCTGGGGCGGAGCCCCCGGACTCGCATATGACCACGCGGCTAGTCTAGGGGGCCTAAGCACCCGCCGGGCGGATCCCGAGCGGCGCGGCCGGGCGAAGAGAGGCCCGGGCGGCGCGGGGCGGGGCGGTCCGCTGAGGGCGGTGAGGGGCCTGTGCAACTGAAAGCTGGGCCGCTGGGGCGGCGGCGGCGGAGCAGGGGGCCGGCGGAGGGCCGGTTGAGCGCGGTGAGCGGAGGCCGCAGTGTTGAAAAAGCACAGTGCACGGTGAAAAACATAGAAAAAAACATAAAAAATATATATATATTTTTAAATTTTTTTTCGATTTTCGTGCCCGTACGGCCCTGGGAGGCCGGAAAAAATTCTCCAGAGGCCCCGGTGTCCAAATCGGACAAACCTTATATGGTTTCTAGGGTTTTTGGGCCTTCTGGACTCAATGGCAGTGTCCGTTTGGGCCCAAAATGCCTCTAAAAATAGAGACCCCCCAGAACCAATAAACAAATGCTGGAAAAGCCTCTGAAAGCTTCAAACCCTCGCTGCTTCAATAGAGAATGAACAACCAGCAGCAAGATGGCTCTGATACCATGTTAAGATTGCTAAACTGCAATCTTCCCAAGAACACCTGCATGCAAAGCTATTACAAACAGAAGCAAAAGACAAAGAGGCAGAAGAATCTATGGCGGCCGATAGGCCAGAGACTGCAAATGCATGTTGACAGAAATTATGTTCTATATTCAACAATGAAATGATTTACAATCTCGGTTTTGATAAACTAAGAGATGAATCCTTATAAAGGAATCACGAAACCCTAAAAGGGAAACAACTAGGAAATAGAAACTTCCTAAGTCTAACTTAAGCTAAGAGTAGATAACTAATAATTAACTGATTTAATTATTAGTAATACTCGACTACTCTAACAAAAGGAACCCATAAAAGAGACACTTAATAACTTTATAATATAAAGTTATATTCTTTAATAACGACGCCCAAGTGCCTGGAAAATCATTTATTCACCAATAATAATAGTGCCAAGTGTCAAACGGGTCTCTAAAGATGATAATCAAATAAGAGAGGCCAAACTCTTTCCAACGGACTATTACACGATGGCATAACTCACCAGATGGAGCCAGAAAACTCCTTATTAATCCCTAGTCGCTAAATACTTAGCCTTATTTAAAATATTAAAATGCTAACTTAGGAGAATATTTAAATATTTCCCAAATAGAAAACTGGTAGCCAAAACACCTCCATAAGGTGAAACTAAAATCGTCACCTCTTGTGACTGATGCCGGATAGTCTGAAATAACTGACAGTCTCATCCCTCAAAAATAGGGATACTCCTAAAAAATAGGAATGTCTCTGAATCTCCCGAAATTGAAACCATAGAATGATCTCGTAGAGACCGAGGACTGTAACCCATCTCCACCTCCTAAAAAGTAGGAAACTCCTCCTATAATTAAGGAACTGCTCTTTTCTCTCTTACTGTCTGAAACTCCATATCCGAATACTGTATACCCTAACTGAGTCTCTAAACACCACTGCCAACCTACGAGACTCCCTGATAGGCTAACTCTCATGACTTTGCTAGTTAGACTAGAGAGGGGACATGACAGCGAGATTTCAGATATTTGGAAGAGCAGACCAAGATGCCTTATTTCTCCATTGGGTTTCTTATTTACTTGCTTGAAAATCAGAGATACATTTCATGCCACCAAACATGTAAAATGGAAACCTTACCCTATCATATATATAATTCTCATCACTTAGCAGTATGATGCATCTGTAAAACTTGTTGACAAGTAATCGTCCATATTGAAAACAACCGACATCAATTATGCCACCAATATACTTTTCACTGTCATCACACCTACCCTCTTTTGGTATCACAAAATTATGAATTTGCTGAAAAGATCCATAATCTGAAACATATTCCTCATGTTCACAACACGGTGAGTGTTCATAAGCAACATGAGATCCCTCATTATCTATCTCCTCGACATGCTCAATTAAATTTCAACCAATTGCATTGGAAATTCAAAACATTCAAGCTCAACCTTGTAACTGGAATCATGATGACTTACTTTAGCACATGCTTGGACATCAAAGAAAAATTTCTCACACTCAAACCTGTGTATTATACAAACACTCAAGGGAATCATTATGAGTTGTAACCTCTGATTTCAAGTTTGGTTCATCCTGAGAAACCATAGTTATTTCCATTTCACAATTTGATACATCGCTCAAATCATCTGGATTCTCAATGGTCTCTTCATACAAAGGATTAGAAACCAATTGAAAACCCCTCTCAAAAATATCATGGCAAAGCACTGGCTAGTCCATATCTACTTCGTCATCAAACAATGGATTAAAAATTTCATTAGAACCACAAATAATTTTGACATCACAGTCATCCTCAGTAAAAAAGAAGAATCTGAATCAACATCATCAATATTCGAACAACCATCAACACTATGAGTTTGAGAAGATGATCAACTATAGACATGATTTACAAAAAGAAAACCTCACTGCCTTTAACAACACTTGCAAGGTTGCTCTGACCACTTTGGGACTCGACCTTATTAAACATATATGTTGGATTAAGGACATCTTGTTGATGAGAGCACTGAGAAGGAACATAATCTGCTGGAAGAGAAGGTGCTTGTGCTGGGACAACATATACACAATCATTTGCAAGATTGGTTTCATACATACACATATCAAATGGTTCTTCATATACATCATTTTGGACACATAGAGGTGGTTTAAATACAAGCTGGGGCCTGTCCACTTCATTAGAGTACATTGTACAACTTCTTGGCTCAACATTAACCTCATGAGAAATGTAATCAACATTACAAGGAGCTATATAAGAAAAAGTTCTAACTGGAGCATCATGTTGATAATTACCTGAATTAGCATTTGCAACATCTACACTATGTTGCTCACTTGCATGATCATTACTAAAAGGCTACCTTTGAACTTCTAGTGCTGGAATACTCTCATTTCTTACAGACTCCCTTATCTCCATCTCACTTTGGGATTGAATGTGTGAAGTAGATTCAACAAAAACTTCATACTGCTGGTAAAAATTTGCAGGCTCAAACTGATTTATATTGGTCAGCTGTGCACTAATTGAGACAGCAAACTCATCAAAATTTTGAGAATTCCATGGAAACTCTGAACTTCCACATTCAGGCCCGTATACAACCCGTGAGAAACTATATTTTCATATTTATGACATTTCGTGAAGCGAAACTTCATCATTCCTTCAATGTCCCTTGCCATTTGACATGCCTGATGTAAAATCTAAGGCTCTTTGTCTCTCAACTTATAACTCATCTTGGGATCAAACGCATCCAAGTACACAATCAAGGCCATTGCATCTTGGGGTCTACACTTCTCAAGAATTTTCTTCAGCTTTCTCATAAATCTGAAATTAAAAGTAGACACTAGCTCGTCATCTTCAATATGAGTATCAAAAAGATTAGTGATAAATCCATATTCACTAACCCATTCTCTGGACTGTTCATTAAACGTTAATTCAAATTATTTCCATGAGGTGATTGAATGTGGTGACAAGAATGAGAACCATTCTCTTGCATCGCCCGTTAAAGACTGTGCAAACATTCTCACATTGATATCCTCATGATCAACATCATGATTTTCTATCAACTCAATAAATTTATTCAGATTCTTCTTAGATGATTCCTCTGTCACACCACTAAATCTAGGCAATTGTTCTCTGATCTTTGGTGGAATAGGATTTGGGTAACGAGGGATACCATTGAAATTTATAGCCACATATCTCTCAATTTTGAAATCCCTCTTAAATTTGCAGGGTTGAGGCTGATTGGAACTCATGGTTGCACTTGGAGTCATTTTGGGGTGCACATGTGACCCATATATCATGACATTCATGCTATTACAAACACTTTCTTAACATCAAGAGATCCTTCAATTACCATCTTCATGCCCTCTTACAATAAAAACTAAATTCTCTCCCAAATGAGCATGAATTTAAAATACAAACATACTTCTTAAAGTATAAAGAATTCAATCAATAACCGAGAAGCATTTCAACTTATCACCACTATTTCCTTTCTTAGTGTTACTTCACTTAATAACAAACTTTTTTCTCTCATAGAAACATGAGGATTACCTGGAAATAAATTGCAGTTGTTGCTCTCATTCTTTTTTATTGGAAAGAAGCTAGATTAGGAGCTTTCTTTACATCTCCATCAGGTTCTTTTCACATGGAGTTGCCACCTCTTTGTAGAGGAAAAACTTCAAACAACAAAAGCCATTTTCACATATATTCGTTCCTGGGTTTCTTCCAACCATCAAAGTCACACAATATTCTTCACACTTAGTGCAATAAAAATCACTTACAGGCCATCCTTCTGTAGATCTAAAATCAATTTCAGATTCTAAACCTTGACTCTTTCTCTCAACCATATTTTGGGGTTAATTCAACAAAGCAAGGAAACAACTCTCTTAAACTCGTTGATAATTATATTGAAACTTTTACTTGAATTCCCTAGTATAGTCGCCATTTTGTTGGTTCCTGAAAAGGCTTTACACTATTGACAACCACCAGTACACCCTTGAAAATATCCTTCAGAGTAGCCAACTCTAATGTTCAAAGAACTAGAAGAGGACTGGACCAACTAACATGGATACTATACTATCCCTCTACACTTTAGGTTCTGCTAAACCAAGGGGGAGATACCCTTTAATGTTTTATGAATACAGATTGAAACTGTGACTACCAATTTATAACAGCAGAAAACTCATACAAATTCCAAAGTAACTGGTATAGATTAAATGATAATGGCTAATTATCCACTGAATCCTGCCCTTTTGGAGCATGAGATATAATAACTTATTAGACAACAACTGAAGTAAAGATACTCTTGATTTAAATGATTTTGTTGCAGCAGGTAACAACCTGAATATGAATAGCCTTATTTGTAAGATTCTCAAAGCCCATACCAGTGCCTAATGCATTGGGCATCAGAGTCATTAGTAATATCATACAATACGATTCTATTTATAACATACATCTAAGAGTATTGCCTTGCAATAAACTCTTCAACAGTAATACTAGCTCATACTACTTATCAGAATCCCAATACAACCCTGCCAAATTTGCACTATTAATTCTACATTTTAAACAATCACTTGGATCGTAGCATGAAATAAGAGTTACATACATCACAAAAATGCACTAAATGAGATAAACCATTGATCTATCTCATTTAAAATGTGAAAAAGTTATATAAAAGGAGAGATCTTAACCAATATTTTTATTAAATGAATATCTGCTATTTTATTGCATAATATATTGAAACTCCACGAAAGCCCCTCATAGAAAAGACATAGATTAATTTCAACATGATTTTTGGAATTTACAATGCTATTCCTACTAGGCTAAAATATGTCTCTTGATTCCTCTAACTTTGAAAAAAATCCTTTTCTAAAGGCCCTGAAACCCCTTTTATAAGACAAGGAGGTCAACAAGCTTCAGGTTGAACATGACAAAAAAAAAATCATTACAATCTTAACCGTATGACACCTAGACCAGAAATGAACCAAATATTTCAGCATTCTACAACAACTGATCCTCCACACTTCTTACCTGCATAGTTAGAAAAAGGAATATGCATGATAGGGATGTAATAATATTTCTAAGTGGGTGATGTTTTGTCCTGACCCATTCAAGTACGCATCAACTAATTCAGTTTGTAATGAGAATGCCATTGTCAGGAAAAATAAACACAGAGCTGAGCCAATAACACACAAAGCATGGGTGCTCTACAAGATAAGGTAGGATGTAAGATTCTCATCTAAGTTCTTCCCAGGACTCCTCAATGCTCTGAAAGCATTTTAGAAAGAGAGACCCAAGGACTTGACCTCTCCTCATCCTCTGCTCCGACCCATGAACTAGGGTAGTGGATTCAAAGAGTACAAAGAATGTGAAGCTAGAATGATTTGCGAGTTTGCAAGTCGGTCCTTCTTTCAATACCTCTCCAGCAACCCACTTCATTTTAATACCTCTTTAACAAAAATATACCATTCTATACAATTTACTTCCAATATTATTTCTACATTCGTATCCACAGATACTACTTTTCATTTGCCATAGATATCTTGATTCAATTTTGAACGAATAGGCCCCTGAACTGGTCATATTTATAATTCATGTACCTTTGTCCATTTGTGCCCAATGTGTTCAATAAGTCATTTCTTACTTGCTGCAACTGCAAGTGTAGGGAAACAAGTAATCAGAGACCTTCCACTTTGATCTTTACTGGAACATCCTGATACTCTGTCAAATTCAAAACTGCTGAATATTCTTTGTTTCTTGTGTTAGTTTTGTCACATTAGTCCTTCTAACAAGATTTCCTGACAATGTCTATCCATTAATGGCGATTTGTGGCTAAATCCACATCTGGCAACCTGCTCTGTAAATACAAATGATCAATCTCAGAGGAAAAGGCCAAAAATAATAGCAATTATAGTCAACACTCCTTGACTGACCACTACAATGTCTACCACACGACACATTCTGACAAGTCAGATATCCCATATGTTCAACCATCTCAGTATAAAGTTGGCACTTACATCTTACATCTCTTTATCCTTATGACACTAAAAAGTGACCCGTTACTGTGGTTGATTGACCATCCCTTAACCATAGTTTAACCTTGAGTCATCACAGACTAACCCTCTATAGAAATTTTACCACGCATCACTTCCTGGTTTGTCAAGCCTTTCGCCATGTCACCAGCTATCATGACGTGCTCTGTCCACATATCATCTTCTCGCAATCGCACAAAGGCCTTTCCTTGCTGATGACTCAGATAGCGCAGTCGCACCAAGGCCTTTCCACTTGCTTACTAAGATAGCGCGGTCACGCGAGGGCTTACCACCTGTCCAAGTATCTGATTACTTGGACTTTTGTCTGGCTTGTCTTGATCGCCACGTGTTCATAGGTTGCTACCTAACCACGGGTCCACCGAAATTTATCCTCCTGACCGCCAACTCTTCAACCTGCCGGACCAAAACCACAAGCCTTTTTGGCACTTTAACATGTGTACACGCGAGTATAAAAATGTAAAGTATAGCCACCGCACTATGAATGTGGGATAAAAGGTCCCAAGCACTTGCACAGTAAATTTTCAAACCAGAGCCATATTCATGCTGATGCCAAAATTGCATGGTCTAATTATATCGATGTATTCCGTAAATGTTAAAATGTTTTGCTTTAGCCCTCTATTCTTTTCTGAAATCGGTACGCAACATACAAGCCCTCTGAAAGCACTGCTAAACAGGTCCAACGAAAGCTCACCTTACAAAATTTAACAGGTACTCTCAAATTTGAAAGTACCAACAATATTCTTATTTGAAAAGAAACAAGCTCCGTTGATGTTATACCTCATCTTTATGAAGAATTCTATTTCATATCAAGTACAACCATCAACCAAATACTTGCAATCACATATACTTATGCTACTAGAATAATCGATGCATTGGTGATGACCACCATAAAATTACCTCTCCAATATTTAATTGATGTCAAAGATGGAGATTTTGGCATGGATAAAGCATAGGTACAAATACCTTTCGAACCCTTTCTCTTAGTTCACTTCATGTCAACTTCCTCTTATTTGTATTCTTTTAGCTTAACAAAAAAATCATTTCTTGCTAATAACAAACAGTTACAACTGCATCTGAGTTTGGCACACCATTTCACAACAATGGAGGACTAAGTGCATCAAAATGAATTTCCAACAATTCTATTAAAAATATTATAAAATGCATAGATGCAATTAATAGACTTCATACATGTTAGTCCACATTCATTTGCAAACTGACAAACAAAAGAACACTGCAAAAAAACACTGTAATAAATTTTGAGGCAATAATTTTGAAATCATTACAGATCAAAATTTATAATTAAACCAAAAATCTCTTCCACTAACAAGAATATTTTAACATATGTTATAGGCTGATAGAACTCTAAAAGTGACCAACAGACCGTCCATTCCATTTCAGATATTTTGACCAAAATGCAACTACAAATTTTCCAACTACGACATTGAAGGAAAAACTACCTATGTTGTCTTAGATGTGATGAATAAGTCAGTTATATCTACTCCTTATATCTCAAGGTCACATTCTAATAGCTAACAACAAACAAACAATATATTACCATGTTGACAAATCTATGATTCAATTGTTGTTGCCTAGTCTACAAAATGTTAGATATAAAGACTACTAAAGACAATCAACAAATCTTTTTGTGTTGTGTGACTTCTCAGTAATAAGACAATTCACAATAAAAAAAAAAAAAAGTATTAGTAATGTCAGTTCCACTCAACAGTAATCAAAACAATGGACAAAAAGGTCTATATGGTATTTTCTATTAATCTAGTGTATTACTTTCTACTTTTGACAATCACCTACGTAATCAAAGAATGTTTTATGACAACTACCTAAACAAAAACGTTGCAGGAAGCAAGTGGGAAACATACAAAAACAATGATGGATCTCTACAATCTGGGTTGCCACTATTTCTTATCTCATATGATGTGATTTGAATTCAACATTTGTGCTTACACAACTACTTATCTAACTTTGCTTCATTTGTTATTGTTATAGAATTGACATATCATAACTGCAAGTTACTTAGATTTGTAGAATGATTTGTAAAAGCTTTCAATTTCCATGGTTCTTTTTGTAGATTGCTAAAAGCTTCTTATTTCTTCACCACATTTTTTGTCTTTAACATTGTCCTAAAACTTAATCTATTATGTCCACTAAGTATCTTGACATCTGCCACTATATCTGGCAATCGATTTCACTACTATCTTGTGAAAGATTTTTGTAACTTGAATGTTCATGATCATTGAATAATTTCGTATTTTGAATATACTTAATATTTTTATATTATTTTAAGATTTTGTCTATTAAATAACAGTGAAAAGAATAGTGAACAACCAATTGCATCTATAATAATAAAACATACGAACAACTACATCACAAATAGAACACTAACAACCTACATCATCTTGTTATTATATTTCCTTATGTTTTATTTTTTCCTTTTGAAAATGTATAATTTTTATTTAATTAATCATACAACATGTTTTATTTTATATTTTATATTTTATAAACTTCAACCATTATAGACCTCTTATGGATTTCATAGAATTATATACATAAATTTATTGAGCCTAACCATTACACCTCCTTTTCATACCACTCTAAAAGTACTAGAAACATTTACTCGTATCCACATATATAGATTAGAGTTGGGGTACCTACATGCTGGATCTTACATGCAGAGGGCACACAGGTGGAAAAGGCTTTCTTTTAGTCCTGCAAATAAGCCCAAAGTTATTGCAGCCATTACAGGCCCAGGTTAATTTTCCTGTATTTTCTTAAATTCCATCTCTTGGACATCCGATTCAAAAGCCGGATCTTGAACAGGGCTTTCTGCGTACTTATAAGCACAGAACATGAAGTATACAACGTTGAGAGCTTCCATGGCGGACAAAAGCCAGTAGAAATAGTGAAGGTAACCACGATTGAGATTGTCGTCGAGCCAATCCGGTTTCCCATTGCGGCCTGTGGTGTTATGAACAACTGTAACGATAATGGTGCTCAAGTAATGCCCTACCGCAGAAGTGCAGGAAGAGAGCGCAATGGCCGTGCTGCGCATGTTGGGCGGAAACTGGTCATAGAAAAACTCCACAAGACCTATCGAATAAAAGGCTTCTCCCAGACCAGCGATGCAGAACTGCGGAACGAGCCACAAGGCAGAAATGGGAACCATGGTCGAAGGATCATCCGCGAGGCCGTGATTTCGCGCCGTGTTTCTTCTCTTTACTTCGACGAAACCCGCGACCAGCATTGAGATTGAGGAAATGGTGAGCCCGATGCCCATTCTCTGGAATACTGTGATTCCGCGCCCCTTTTTTGTCATCCGGCGGGCGGCTGGAACGATGATTCGGTCGTACAATGGGAGCCAGGCTATGAGGACTAGTAGAGAGAAGACTGAGAAGGAGCCTGCCGGAATTTCAAAACTGCCGGAGCCTAGCTTTCTGTTCATGGTTAGGGCTTGTAGTACTGAAAATGTATACTCCTGTGCCTTAGTTATTGAGCTCGCGATTCCGCAGGAGAAGATGGGCAGAGTTGCGATTATGGATTTTAGGGCCTCGGTTTGGACTGTCGAAGAGAGTCTCCATCGGCTGCTCACTGACCCGTCGCTTTGGATGTCTTTTTCTGTTATTATGGCCGCCTTGTCCAGAAACCTGGTATACAGAGGCAAATGTTTTTAGGGTTTTTGTTGGAAATAGTTTTATGATCAGATATAAACACAAAAGGTTTGCAATAAAGATTGAAGTTTTACTGTGTCACTGATGGAAAAGTTAATGAATGGGTATGTTGCTATTTTCATTTCAGTTGAAATAATGTTAAACAAAACATACATTAGAGATATTAGATTTCTACAGTTTATAGTTTATATTAGATTTGTACAGTATTTTTTTTATGAATTTTGTTATGTGAGATTTATTTGCATTATTGATTCTGAGTATACTCTATAATTTATCTTTAAGATGAGGGAACTATTGTAGAAAGAAAATAAAGTATTAAGACTTTGAAAGTTACATAAATTGGGATTAGATTCTTTAAATAGTTTCCATGTATTTGTGGGGTAGTCATGATGAACAAGTTTAAACACCATATTTTAAACTTCTACTTGTTTAGACAGTTTATATGGATTCACTCATTAGTTTCTTCAATAGAACCCACCTATTAGTATGATTTCAGATTAACCACCTAAACAATTCAGCACACACAAGACGCTGTCTAAATCAAAATGTCATCCATGGTCAACCAAAAATAAGCTTTCATAAACAGAGTTTAGACAGCTGAACAAAACATGTCGTCAAAATGGAAGTTTTGAGCATGGTAAGGATGGATAATTTTACTCACAAAAATAGTTGTCTGTTTGGAGACTTTGTTTCATTGCATCCTTTTCTAAACCATAATTATTTTGTTTAAAATGTAATAGTTTAAAAATATTATGACATTTATATTAGGACCCAACACAACAGTTTTTGAATCAAATTTATTGACTCATATTATAAACAATTTAACTTAAAAATTCTATAGTTCAATTCTGACATGAAGGCGTACGCATATAAATAAAAATATAATATTTCCATAAATTATAAATATATACCATAAATTTTACACTTCTTATAATAGCTTTTAGTAAACCTTTTTGTTAAACATGAAAATAATATAAAATAGAACCTATAAATGACTGATTGATAGCTGTGATCAATAAATAATGTTTTGGTTTTTTATCTTTCAAAAAGTAACAAACAACTAGCAAAACAAGAGATCAAAATTACGAACATGTATAATTGTTTTCTAATATTATTGAGATTGACAGTGATAAATTCTTATATCATATTAATAAAGTATATTCAACTGAAATAAAAATTTAGAAGAACTATAACCAGAAGCCCAATTTTCGATGTATGCCCTACTCTTTGGAAAACTCAGCATCGTATTACATATCTGCCATCGCTTTGTCTATTGTAGTTTTGGTCATAAACATAGATCGAAATTATTAGGAGTAGAGGCGGATTTCAAATTTAATTAAAGAAATAGTAGTTTGAAAGGAGAATTAATTTTTCTTTGCACTGACAATTTCTTCTCTAAAATCTTATCATAAGCTCACCTGAATCTGTCTGTCAGGGGAGGCTTGGAGCTGCCTTGGCCATGATAAAGCCTTGCAGCATCATAAGGCAGAGATAAATTCCACTTCCTGATGGATGCCACTATGACCTGTGCAAATCCAGTGAAAGGACTACCTTCTGGAATCTCATGGAGGAAAATGGGAGCTCCAACAAGGAAGATAACTGTGGATATGAGCATGAACAGAGTACAGATACCAAATCCCAAACTCCAGCTCACATTGCTCTGAATATAAATAATAACAGTTAGCCCTACAATGAGGGCCAACCAACTTGAAAAGTAATACCAATTAAAGAAACTCTCTATTATTTTCTTCTCTTTGGATTTTTCTCCTTTATCTTTTCCTTCTCCTTGCTGTTGGAACTGATCTGCTCCAAATGCCACGGAACAGGGTCTTATCCCTGCAGACCCAATACATTTGAGTAAGAAAACCAACACAAGAAGAGCCCATTGTCCATTGGAAGCTCTCTCGCATTGATTCAATTTTTTTTGGATGGCACTGCAATGAGATGGTCGGAATTGAGGGATGAGTGCTGTGATGGTCAGAAGAGACAATCCCTGCATATTAATCAAATAACAATACATCATTACTAATTATCAAATTTCTCACAACCAATCAGACAGCATATCACTAATTCACCACATCTATTTCCCTTCTGTAATCACCCTACATGTTCTATGAAAGAGTTAAAATAATGGGTTGTGTTGTGAGTTCAATATCAATCAAACAAAAACTAAATAAACAGTCAAAAACTCAATTAAAGTAAAATGTTTTAATTTAGATCATAAGTAGAAAACAGAGTGTTCTTCCAACAAAAAAGTTTGAAGTAATTACTAATAAAATGACTATGAAAGAGCTTACATGTTCTATGAAAGAGCTTAAATAATGGGTTGTGTTGTGAGTTCAACTTCAATCAAACAAAAACTCAAGAAACAGCCAGAAATTACGCGTTTAAACTTTAATGAGTAAAATGTTTTAATTTTCAGTTGCAAACCTCTGGTTCTAGAGGTTCACCCTAAGTTTATCAATCAAGCTTTCAAAAAGCTTGTTCACGACTTGAATCCAAGACCTTTCTTAGCAGTCCATAAGTAGAAAACATAGTGTTCTTCCAACAAAAAGTTTGAAGTAATTACCACTAGATATGAAACACAACCAATGACTATGGTTCGAAATTTGCCAAGATAGGAATCTGCCACAAAAGCTCCGGGCAAGGTTGCAAAGCTTGTTGTTCCAGACCAGATATTAAGTACATTTGTTGCTGCAACTTTCTGCATATTGTATTTCGTTGTTAGGTAGACAATCATGTTAGACTGCAAACCTGTCACAGCTAGCTTCTCACAGCTCTCATTTCCTGAAAGCAGTTTTCCACAAATAGACCAAAGTTAAACTACTATGCAAAATCTTTTCTTCCAGTAGAATCTATACATCAATGTCCATTAATACCTATTTTAATTTTTAAAGCATTTGTGATATTCTAACCACCTTCAATAAAAATACAATATAGTAACTTCAGTAGTACTTATTTGGGTTAATGAGTTAGATATCTTTCAAAATATTGATCAGTATAGTAGCTCTGTGATGAACGGTTCATACTTGCTCAAGGTTTTACGGATCAAGTATATAAGTTGATTTGATTTTGGAAGAAAATATACAGTTAATTGTGTTTGATGGGGAGAAGTATTAATGACCTTTTCACAATTAATTCTTTCATTGCTTAATACAATGAGTATCAAGTAGACTGTGTATAAAGAGTATTCATAAGATTTGAGTAAAGTATACAGTTAAACTAGCAAAATTCATCATACCAAATACTGTAAAGGTGCTATTGCAAGCTGGTGTGTGGACCAAGGAGACATCCATGCATTTTTCAAATAGACATTAGATTTCAGTTCACAGAGAATAAATATTGACTGAAGAATAGACGTCTTGCATCATTTTGGATGGGCATTAGATTTCATTTAAGAGAGAAAAAAAACCCAAGTTTCACCTATTATGTAAGGCATGGTTCTCCATCCTCCTCTTGTTTTCTTCTTTGAGGATCCAACTTCAATATCAGGATCATCCTTGGCATTGTTTCTTGTTTGTGACACAGCAAAGCAATTGAAGCGGCTAAGGAGAGCAACATTGTGCCAATCCTTAAGAGGTTTCTGCTGCACAGAGACCTCTTTGGCTTTCATCTGCTCTTCCATTTCTCAAACACTCTGCTCCACACCAAATTCACAAACAGAGATTTTATAGCTTAAAACAAAGTAAATCTAGCTTAGTATTGGGTTGCGACGTTCTCCACGAAATCTGATTTTTTCCACGTGATTTTGGTATAAATTTAATAGCCATTTATTATTTTGTCTGTGTTTCTCATGTGACATATCTAACATCTTCCTAAACCAGGAGAGAACTATTGAATCTTTTATTGGGTATGACAAAATAAAACCGACAAGAACATCGTTCATTTAAATGTAGCCTCTGGTTCAACGTTCTAAGGTGGTATTTTAGCTTTATTATGAGTGTTTGCAAACAAATGGGTGTCTTAAAACCTCGTGATCCAGTGCCAATGTTATAAAAGGTCAGGAAAAATGTAGTTGTCATACTCGTTGACTACCAAATTTTATTTATTTTTGCTTAGATATTAGCGTAATGATATCTGTATTTTAACTTCCTGTAAAACAAGAGGCCTTGAAGTTTCAATCACACAGAAGTGATAATTTTGTCAAGATCAAAACATGCCAAACAATTTCATCACTGTTTAATAATATATAGCTGTAAGATTTTTAATAAAAAGGATAGGTTAGACAAGATAGGAGAGTTCAACATTTAATAGTACAAGATAATTGCAAAGGTTAAAAAGACAAAATTTGCCCACATGGGCTATCTTCAGTATAAAGAATGGTTTTTAAAACCAAACAGAAAAATGAACTAAACAATTTTATTATTTCTAATTTTATAGTTTATATTGTTTTGATCCTATTTTTTTAATGAATTTTTAAGTATTATCTTTTTTTTTTTTGGTTGCCTTTCAGTCTATTAAAATTGTAGTCTTTCTTACAAATGTAATCATATTGTAATGGTAAAGTTTGTGTATCTTTATCAAATTTTCATTTAATGTAGGCTTATTTTGATAAAATATTTTAATACAATTGTTTAATGATAGATAGCATACTTGTGTGTGAAATTTAGTTCCTTCCTTTTTTTATTCATCATTTAATTACTCTCATTTTCCGAACTTGAATTCTAGTTAGCCCTTTTACCTTATCATTAGCTCACATTTTTATACACTTAATCTTTACCTAAAAATAATCCTGCAAAACCTCTTTAATACAACTAATAACTAATAATAACCAAAAGCACTACAAACATTTACTTTGCTAGTATCCCCACACACACACACATATATATATCTTCATGCTGAAACTTACAAGCAGAGGGTACGAAGGTAGAAAAGGGCCAAGCTTTCTTTTAAGTTCCTTAAACAAGCCCAAAGTCAAAGAAGCCATTATAGGGCTACGTTAATTTTCATGTGTTTGCTTAAACTCCATCTCTTGGACGCCCGATTCAAAAGCCGGATCTTGGACAGGGCTCTCTGTGTACTTATACAGATAAGCACAGACCATGAAGAATACAACATTGAGAGCTTCAATGGCAGACAAAAGCCAGTAGAAATAGTGAAGGTAACCGCGGTTGAGATTGTCGTCGAGCCAATCCGGTTTCCCATTGCGGCCCGTGGTGTTATGAACAACTGTAACGACAATGGTGCTCAGGTAATGCCCCACCGCAGAAGTGCACGAAGAGAGCGCAATGGCCGTGCTGCGCATGTTGGGCGGAAACTGGTCATAGAAAAACTCTAGATGACCTACCGTATGAAAGGCCTCACCCAGACCGGCAATGCAGAACTGCGGAACGAGCCAGAAAGCGGAAATGGGAACCACAGCCGAAGGATCATCCGCCAGGCCGTGATTTCGCGCCGTGTTTCTTCTCTTTATTTCGATGAAACCCGCGACTAGCATTGAAATTGAGGAAATGGCAAGTCCTATGCCCATTCTCTGAAATACTGTGATTCCTCTCCCGTTTTTGGTCATCCGGCGGGCGGCTGGAACGATGAGTCGGTCGTACAATGGGAGCCACGCTATGAGGATTAGTAGAGAGAAGACTGAGAAGGAGCCCGCCGGAATCTCAAAATTGGAGGACCCTATCTTTCTGTTCATGGTTAGGGCTTGTAGTACGGAAAATGTGTGCTGCTGTGCCTTCGTTATTGAGGTCGCGATTCCGCAGGAGAAGATGGGCAGAGTAGCGATTATGGATTTGAGGGCCTCGATTTGGGCCGTCGAAGAGAGTCTCCATCGGCTGCCCACTGATCCGTCGCTTTGGATGTCTATCTCTGTTATTATGGCCGCCTTGTCCAGAAACCTGACGTTAAGAGGCAAATTTGTTTAAATTTTTGTTGGAAATGGTTTTATGATCAGATATAAACACAGAAGTTCGACAATAAAGATTGAAGTTTTACGATCACTGATTGAAGAGTTGATGAATGGGTATGTTGAAAGATTGAAGTTTTACGATCACTGATTGAAGAGTTGATGAATGGGTATGTTGTATTTTCTATTTAAAATAATATTAAACAAAATGTTTACTGAGAGGCATTAAATTTTTTGAATAGTGTGTTTTGTTTATGAATTCTGTTATGTAAGATTTATTTGCATTGATATTTGAGATCACATTTTATGATTATTGATCTAACATCTGGATCATAGAACTGATGTAGATTAAAAATGAATTGTTTGTATATGAAAATTAGGTTGGAGGTTGAAACTGCGATCTAATTTTTCAAATAGTCTTGTTTCTATGACATACTTAGACAGTTTATATGAAATCACATTAGCTTCTTCAGGAAACCTACTTATTAGTGTGATTTCAGATGAGCCACCTATGACATTTGTGGGTGCAGTGATCAATGAGAAAACTTAAACAACATATTCTAAACTTTTACTTGTTTAGACAGTTAATATGGAATCACACCAGCTTCTTCAGTAGAACCTATCTATTAGTGTGATTTCAGATGAGCCAACTAAATAGATCAATGCATATAGAGTGCTGTTTAAGCCAAAATGTCATAGATGGTCAAACAAAGGGAAGCATTCATAAACAAAGTTTAGACAGACTAGACAAAACATGTGATCAAAATGAGAGCTTTGAACATGGTAAGGATAGCCTTACAAAAAAATTGGCTGCTTGGAAACTTTGTTTCATTCCATCATTTTCTAAACAATAGTGATATTGTTTAAAAATGTAACAGTTTAAAAATAATATGACATTTATGACTCCTATTTTATGGGCAGCTTGACTCAAATTCTATAGTTTAATTCTGGCAAAAGGAAAAATACTACTATTAGATTAAAAAAATATAATATTTCTAAATTTTTTAAATTTGTTTAATAAATTTTATACATGATATAACAGCTTTTGATAAATCTTGTTTGTTCAAAATGGACAATAATAGAAGATAATTTCAGTTGTATGACAGCTTTTTATCTTTTTGAAAGAAATATAAAATATATCTAATAAATGATTGAGTACTAGCTGTGATCAATAAATAATGTTTTGGTTTTTAATCTTTCAAAAAATAATAAACAACTAGTAAATGATTGATTGCTGGCTGTGATTAAATAATGTTTTGATTTTTAATATTTCAAAAAGTAATAAACAACTAGCAAAATGAGAGATTAAAATTACAAACATGTATAATTGTTTTCTATTGACAATTTTAAATCTTTATATCATATTATAAAATATATTCAACTGAAATTTTTTTTTATAAGAACTAGAAGCAGAAGCCAATTTTTTGTATATGCCATATTTTGGAGAGCTCAGCATCATATCACATATCTGCCAACCCTTTGTCTATCGTATTTGTCGTCATAAACATAGATGCAAATTTTTAGGAGTGGAGAAGGATTTCAAATTTTATTAAAGGAAAAGTAGTTTGAAGGAAATTGAAGGAAAATTATTTTTTCTATGCTCTGACAATTTCTTCCTTAAAATCTTATAATAAACTTACCTCAATCTGTCTGTGAGAGGAGGCTTGGAGCTGCCGTGGCCATGATAGAGCTTTGCAGCATCACAAGGCAGAGATAAATTCCACTTCCTGATGGATGCCACAATGACCTGTGCAAATCCAGTGAAAGGACTACCTTCTGGAATGTCATGGAGGAAAATGGGACTTCCAACAAGGAAGATAACTGTGGATATGAGCATGAGTAGAGTACAGATACCAAATCCCAAACTCCAGCTCACATTGCTCTGAATATAAATAATAACAGTTAGGGCTACGATGAGGGCCAAACAGCTTGAAAAGTAATACCAATTAAAGAAACTCTCTATTCTTTTCTTCTCTTTGGATTTTTCTCCTTTATCTTTTCCTTCTCCTTCCTGCTGGAACTGATCTGCTCCAAATGCCATGGAACAGGGTTTTATCCCTGCAGAGCCAATACATTTGAACAAGAAAACCAACACAAGAAGAGCCCATTGTCCATTGGAAGCTCTCTCGCATTTTCTTAATTTTTTTTGGATGGTACTGCACTGAGATGGTCGGAATTGAGGGATGAGTGCTGTAAGAGTCAGAAGAGACAATCCCTGTACATTAATCAAATAACAATACATCATTAGTAATTAGCGAATTTCTCACAACCAATCAAACAACATATCACTAATTCACAACTTCTACTTCCCTTGTGTAATCAGCTTACATGTTCTATGAAAGAGCTTAAATAATGGGTTGTGTTGTGAGTTCAACTTCAGTCAAACGAAAACTCAATAAACTGTCAGAAATTACTCGTTTAAACTTTAATAAGTAAAATGTTTTAATTTTCAGTTGCAAATCTGTGGTTCTAGTTGTCACCCTAAGTTCTTCAATCAAGCATTCAAAAAGCTTGTTCACGACTTGAATCCAAGACCTTTCTTAGCAGTCCATAAGTAGAAAACAGAGTGTTCTTCCAACAAAAAGTTTGAAGTAATTACCACTAGATATGAAACACAACCAATGACAATGGTTCGAAATTTGCCAAGATAGGAATCTGCCACAAAAGCTCCGGGCAAGGTTGCAAGGCTTGTTGTTCCAGACCAGATATTAAGTACATTTGTTGCTGCAACTTTCTGCATATTGTATTTCGTTGTTAGGTAGACTATCATGTTAGACTGCAAACCTGTCACAGCTAGCTTCTCACAGCTCTCATTTCCTGAACAGAATGTTCCATCATAAAATAAAGTTAAAAATACCGTGCAAAACCTTTTCTTGCAGTAGAATCTATACAACAATGTCCATTAATAGTAATACCCATCTCAAAGCATTTTGTGACAATCTAACCAGTTTTATTAAAAATACAGTATAGTAATAATACCCATCTCAAATCATTTTGTGACAATCTAACCACTTTTATTAAAAATACAGTATAGTAACTTCAGTAGTACTTATTTCGGTTTATGAGGAAGAGATCTTATAAATATTTATCAGTATTGTAGCTCTGTAATGAATAGTTCATACTTGTTTAAGGTTTTATAAGTGATATATAAGTTGAAGTTGATCTAGTTTGAAACAGTTAAATGTGTTTGAAGGTGAGAAGTATCAAAATGAATGACCTTTTCATAACCAATTCTTTCATAGAGACTGTAAAAAGACTACTCACAACTTTTGAGTTAACTATACAGTTTAACCCACAACATTCATACCACATAATGTAAAGGTGCTATTGCACGGTGCTGTGTGGACTAAGGCATAGACATCAATGAAATTTAAATGGGCATTAGATTTCAGTTAAGAGAGTATAGAAAAACCCAAACTTTCACCTATTATATAGGGCATGGTTCTCCATCCTCCCCTTGTTTTCTTCTTAGAGGATCCAACTTCAATATCAGGATCATCCTTGGCATTGTTTCTTGTTTGTGAGACAGCAAAGCAATTAAAGTGGCTAAGGAGAGCAACATTGTGCCAATCCTTAAGAGGCTTCTGCTGCACAGAGACCTCTTTGGCTTTCATCTGCTCTTCCATTTCTCAAACACTCTGCTCCACACCAAATTCACAAACACAGATTTTATAGCTCAAAACACAGTAAATTCAGCTTAGTGTTGGGTTGCCACGTTCTCCACGGAATCGGATTTTTTACCTGATCTTCATTAGGATATAAAATTAATAGCCATTCATTATTTTGTCTGTGTTCCTCCGTGACATATCTAACATTTTCCTAAACAATGATAGAATTATTGCTTATTTATTGGATATGATGACAAAAATAAAAACGACAAGAATATTGTTCATTTAAACGTAGCTGCTCTGGTACAACGTGCTTAGCATTTAAACGTAGCTGCTCTGGTACAACGTACTAAGGTGCTTAGCTTTATGAGCGTTTGAAAACAATTTGGTGTCTCATAAACTCGTGATGCAGCGCCCATGTGATAAAAGGTGAGAAAAAATGCAACTGTCAGTCCTTCACTACTAAGTTTTCTTTTGTTTTTTTGCTTAGATATTAGCACAATGATATCTGTATTTTAATCCCCTGTAAAAGAAGAGGCCTTGAAGCTTTAACCACATATGGAAGTAATAAGAATTTTTAGAGTTGAATTTCTGGCTTAGATTGTGTATGTTTTTAGCATCACCGTTTCGGATCACACTCTGTGATCCATCATCACGATATAAGAGCAAAGAGCAATAAGGAAGTGTAAAATACAAAGAGCAATAAGGAAGTGTAAAATCATTTTACACTTCCTTATTGCTCTTTGCTCTTATATCCTGATGATGAATCACAGAGTGTGATCCGAAACGTTGATGCTAAAAACATACACAATCTAAGCCAAAAATTCAACTCTAAATTCAATGGATTGTGGAAATCTGATCGATTTAATAAGAATTTTGTCAAGATCAAAACAAGCCAAACAATTTAAGCAGTAATATCAGATTGATTTATAGGAGTATTTTAGAAACAATTTTCCTTTTAAGATTTTGTTTGAAGAGGATATGCTTGACAAAATAGGAGAGTTCAACATAGAATTAATAGTAGAAAGATTAATAATTGCAAAGGTTAAAAGGACAAAATTTGCAGTCACATGGGCTATGTTTGTATAAAGAATGCTGAAAATCACCTATTCTTAAAAACAAAAGACAAAAATAATCAAACAATATTATTATAGTGGATCTTATATTTTTCATTGTTGTGATTTTATTCTTCTATAAATATTTTAGTATTATCTTTTTTTTTTTCTTGTCTTTTCAATCTATTATGAGTATATTCTTTTGTACAAATGTAAACATATTGTAATGGTGAAGTTTGTATATCTATCCCAATTCTCATTTAGTTTGGGTCTATATGGATGAGTTTTTTTAATACAAGCATTATGATAAATGACACTTATGTGTTAAGTTTAGTTCCTTACTCAATCTTGACTCATCCCTATTTACTCTCATTTTCATATGTCTTCACACATTTTCACACATTTTACCTTATCCCAGCTCGAATTCCACCTAACCCTACATATTTGTCTTATCGTTAGTTCACATTTCCATACACCTAATCTTTGCCTCAAGATTTAGTGTTAACTATCCGTGTCATTCTTGTCGTGTTAGGGTTTAATCTTATATGATGTAAATTTAACACCGGATTGAAAGAACTAGGGTACAAATTTATTAATCAACAAAGACCAATTCAAATTAACAAGATCTAGCAGGCTCAACAACAAACAAGAAAAAACTAACCAATTAGTGTTCACTCAAAATCCTCAAATAACCCCTCATGTCCTCCATAACAAACTCTTCCAAGTCCCCCCTCATGTCCTCCATAACAAACTCTTCCAAGTCCCTAACATTTGACAATCTCATATGCTCAAAAGCCCATTTCGCCAAACAATTTACCACCTACTCAACATATCAATCACTATCTATGAATCAAATTCAGAGATGATCTTTCTTTATCCAAGAGCACAACTACTTTTAAAAACATAAAGAATAACAAGAACTTCCATAAAATTGTTAGTATGCTGACCTTTATACAAAAAAAAGAAAAAAATGAACAACCCTAGAATTATCTCTACCAACTCCACTAATTCCTGTATGCCCATGATTACTAATTTCTGTATGCCCATGATTACTTTTGAAAGAATCATTAACATTTATCTTAAATAAATAATGAGAAAAAGGTGACCAATAGCCATCCCAACAGACCATCAACATATCATTAAAAAAAGATGACTAACTTATATAATCAAATTTTATTTAAAACCTAATTTATTTTCATGAATCAACGTGTATCGCACAAAATGCTGCTTTGAGTAAAAATAAAGAAATAAACGAAGAAGAAGAATTAATACTCATTTCACATTCCTCACTCACATTTAATACTTATTTCACATATGATATGTGATAGACGCCTCAGGTAATGTTTGAGATGATATGGCTGGAGCATTGGCTGGAAAGCTCTTCGCTTAATGGTGGTTCTAGCAGGGAGACTCGAAACAGTAATAATTGAAACTTTTACAAGTAAATTTGAAACCTTCTTGCAGCATAAACGTTGAGGTCCCTCAAAATTTCCATAAATAATTCTATTGGATTTCTATAATCTATAGTTTAATCTCACACAATCTAATTGAGAAAAAAAGGACAATTAATTTCTCTAAAACTATAGAGGTTAGGAAAAAAAATCCATTGATCACACCCTTCGTTGCTTTGCAATATGATTAGAGGAAGCAAATCCATAATTTAAAAACACAAAATTTTTACAGCTCATAAAAACATCTTATATAGCAGATTTTCAATGTGTTTGTATAATTAAATTAATGAAGTTTCCACTCAAAATGTTAATTTCTGAATTTTAAATCATATAATTTTTTTGTTGTCAAGTTTTGAATGGCATTCTATTGATATTCTAATTTTTTTAATCAAATTTCACAACCATCAACAGAGTAATATAGATTTTACGTTATTGTGAAAAGAAGATAACTTAATTAAAAATTGAAAATAAATATTAGATCTATTTCAATCTAATTATAGATCATAAAGTTTAATCCAAAAATTGATGACAAAACAATCAAATCTGTGATAAATTATAACCATTTATCATGTTGTGTTCAATTAATTTGCAACAGTATGAATGACCATCATGGCACCGGCTATGATGCAACATATTTGCACCTGTTGAAAGCCGTGCCTCCCCATGCCCATGCCATCCGATGCCATGCCATCCCCCTTGTCTCTGACTGGTACAACAGTGATTGGACAACCTGTTACTTTTAAGTGCTGCTAAAATCAGCATGTTATGTCTATATCTCCTATTAATAAACTGGACTAATTAAGCACATCTTGTCTGAATGATGTAAATGCATTCAATAGCACCAGACTTGCATTTATCTCATTTTGTGATTGTTGGAATAATTGTACTGTCTATTTATGTAATCGTTGATGCCCACAATGATGTGACATGTAAGATATGTGATGAGCAGGCTGATTGAGACAAGTTGGACCTGAATCACCAGATTGGGTTTGTGTTACAGAGGATAACTCATCTGTCATATGAATTGTGGGGCATTGCATAGTTGAGTACAAATCAAACAGTGACAAGGGAGATGTTATAGCTACCAAACCCACTTAATACTGAATGGTATACAGTTACAGGCACTGAGGACCGTACAGGTGGTGGAAGGTGATTCGTTTGAGGCTGATTTTTATGCCAGGATGATAAGCATGGGCAAGGGAATCCAATCCTGTGGGTATTAAGTCCAACGATAAGTTGGCTATCCAGCCACGAGATTCCTTGTGGGTGGATGCCATGCCCCATGCCATACCATCAAGCGGCCTGTACTTTGCCCTTTCATCGTCCAAGCTCTCTGTCAGTACTATTTTTAGTGTCCTATGTGGCTGCCCAAGTCAAATCAGAGCAAATGATTTGAAATTGCCTATATTTGGACAGATTTTTGTATTGTCCAAACTAATGTTCATTCTATTTATTCTTGGCCGGTAAAACTGATTTTTTTTTGGGGCAGTCAGTATATTTTCTTCAGAAGAGTAATGTGACTGCATTTCATCTGGTCAGTATATTTTCTTCAGAAGAGTAAAAGTATGTGTGAATAAGGAAATCTTAATATTGCACTATTTTGAGTCGGTAAAAATTTTGTACTCGTCTTCAGAAATGTATGTGAATAGTTTGTTAAATTCGTCTAGGCACGGCTTCATCTTTTATCAAATGTCTTCACCAGATTTGGATTCTGGTGGGCTCAATGAGAACCATTGAATTTCACCAGTCGACCAATTCACAATTTTTTTATTCAATTAGATAAAGAATATCAACAACATAAAATTAAACTTTTTAATTTTTTTAAAATTTAAATAAATAGATTACTAAATAATTTAATTTTAAGACTACCCCTTGATATATAATTTAAATTAAATGAATACATATATTACGCTCTATTATTTCTTAATTACATTTTTAAAATATTTTTATTTATATTATACTATATATCAAATTTATAATTTAAAGAAATATATCAAATTTGGATCAGAAAAAATGTGTTAAAATTTTTCAAATATATTTATTTTTTAATACTTACATACATAGGAATTTTTATACAATTAGATGAAGAATATCAACATTAAAAAATTAACAACCTTTACTTATTCTATATATATTTTTAAATTAAATTAATTGATTACTAAGTAATTTAATTTTAAATTTCTTGACATATAATTTTTTTTTGTATTGATTATAAAGTGATCAAAAAGAAATTACATTGAAGAAACCCATAGTATCAAAAGGGGGAGAAGAGCAAAACGAAAGGAGTATCCAGAGTTAATAACAGTAAGCAAAAGGGTGCACAATAAGCCACTAATGGAGGTGTCCCCAAGTATACATATAATTTAAATTAAATGTATACATATATTATACTATTATTTCTTAATTGCACTTTTTATTTAAATACTTTTATTTATATTATACTGTATATCAAATTTATAATTACTTATAAATTAATGTATTAATATAAATTTCAATAATACATTTATTTTAAAAAAATAATTTAAATTTAATGCAAACATATATTATAATATTTTTTAATTACTTTTATATTAACTTTAATTTAGAAAAAAATAGGTGTAAGGACACATCAAATTTTGAAGCCTAATGTCAATGTCACCATAGATTTGAAACTTCTTGTTAATATGGTAAATTATTATGCTATGCATATATGAATGCTCCAAAGACAATGTCACAGTGAATAATTAAGCTTTCTTGTTGGGGGCTAAATGTGCAAGAAAATACTTGTTTATTATATTTTAGATTAATATAATTTAGGTTAATATAATTCATATTAATAAAGAACTACATAGACAAAGATATTAGGAGAAAGAATTTTGACTTTATAGAGTTTAAGACAGGATTATTATTATGACATTATGGCATCCAAAATGCATTATTATTTTTTGAGCTCTTGTTGAATGCAAAATATTGTACATCATCAACTATGTCTACATTATAAGAGTCACATTTGGTAGCTGATTATGGAAATAGATTATTCATAGATTCCATATCCTAGGTTCAATTACTACCCATATTGTTTTCACCGTTTTTTCATACCATAATTTTATCACATATTCATAAACATCCACAGATATCCTAGATCATAAACATGATAATATCCTATGTCCACATACATATACACTTACATTGATGTCCTAGGATACATAGGTTATAACTTACATTGAAAGATATATTTTATAACCTTCACTTACATCTATACCATAACTTCCAATCTTACCATATACATCATATGTCCTAGGCTTACATTATCATGCCACTCATTATTAGATCAAAAGATTAGAAAAATGGAATAAAACTTGTTAGATATACTTGTAATAAAATATTGAACAATCTTTTCATTGATGGGATAACGACTTTCTATTGTATTGAGGATATAATTCTATTTATATTATGTTGATATGTTAATTTTTTAATTAAGAATATAATTATATCTATATAGTTGTTTTAACACATTTGAACAAGATAGAGGGCCACTAACCATCTAAATACCCCTCAGAATGGATACAAAGTCTAAATGGAAATCACTCATCCAACTACTTGTACAAGATGTTCCTAATGAAGGAAATAATTTTTCAAGTGTAGAAATTGAGTGGACGCCTATTGGAGATCATAATGTCCATGTGTTGGACTTATGCACTGTTATCCCTCTCAAGAGAGTCCCTCACTTTGTCAAAGGAGAAGGTTTACTGGATGGTAAAGAAACACCATTTATATACAAATCGCATAAAGAGTTCAACTTGACAAACCCTACTGACCATGCTACTAAGATGTATTCAAGGTTTGTCTAGATTGAATATAATAATTAAGTATGTAACATTATTTATTTATTATATCAATTAATATAAATATATTTGTGCATGTATAAATAGATATTATTGTGCTTTTGGACCTGAGGATAAAAGGAAAAAAAAACCTCAAAACATGCAAAGGATACAAAGCTTTATTCATAAAAGGGGTTGTAAAACCCATTTTATTGTTAGGGTTATGTATGGAATACCAATTGTTGCTATTATTACATATAATGAGTTTAGCCATCAGGATGCTAATGGTGAATTTTGTCATGGAAATGATGACCCTTCTGGTGATCCAAGGAGTATGGTTGTACCAAGGCTGTCAAATGATTGTAAATCATATATTGAATCCTTACTATTGATGAGTGTGGGGATTGACACAATATGTGAGCAACATTATTTAGATCCTGGTCTAACAGTGTTGATGAATAAGAGGGACACATATTTGCTAAGAAAATATGTAATGAATGTGTGGAAAAGGGTACGTTCCCTTCGATCGCAAAAAACTGAAGATGATGCAAAAAGTGTAAGTTTGTGGCATGTAGAGGAGAAAGACAACTTCTACTATAAAACACCAAACAGTGGAGAAAATGTTTCATTTATCATTGGCATTCAAACACAATGGATGCAAGAGATGATGGTGAAATATTCACATAGCTCAATTATTGCAATGGATTCCACATTCTCAACAAATAAATATGGCATAAGTAGACCAATGTTAGCTATATTTATGGATCTTAGTTTAATTGATCTATATTTTATCTAAAATTTTAATTTATCATTGATTTCTTCATGTGCAGTATGAGTTATATCCATTTCTTGTATTTCATGAACAAGAGGTTGGCATACCTAATGCGTGGGTCATATCCTCAAGAAATAAAGTGGGGGGTGAATCAGTGGTCTCAAAAATATTCCAATAAATTAACCCAAAAATTTAGTACCACAATATTAAGCCTCTAGTTATCTTCAATCCTACAAGATGCATGCCTTCAAACAATCTTAACAAATAACTACTACTCGGAGTTCACTGTTAAACCTTATTCTTATTGTTCACCGATTAGCAGTCTTTCATTTATCGAAATACAGTAAATTGCTTAGTGTATTCCGATCAATCCAGATTAGTTATGTGTAATGCAAAACACTAAAGTAATTACTCATAAACACAATGACACATGGATTTTTAACGTGGAAACCCTATTAGGGAAAAACCATTTGGGACTGGTAACCCAAAATTTTCACTCTTCTGAAGTGAGCTCAGTGAAGAGCCAACCCTGTTAAATGTTACAAACACACTGTTAGGTGTGACCTTGTTAGAAGATTTGAATAGAATAGTTTGTCACTTGATATCTGGTATCTCTATGCTACCTTCTATGACCAAACCCAATGTAGTTTGTCAAATGGTATCTGACATCTCATGCTATCTTCATGATCAAAATTTTTGATACTCCTTGGTATGTATCTCAATATAGAAAGGATTGTTAAGTCCTGCTCGGTTAAGAGACTTTATGATCCAATGGTTAAATTGAAACAATAAATGACCTGTTCACATATACAACTATAGAGTTGCATATTTTCAGATCTATTGTAAGATCATAATACCTTTATGATCAATGTATCTTTTCAATACCTTTGCTCCACTTCTTTCTGCTCGGTGATGCTATGCTTCTCTATTGCTCGGTGTCTGCAAAAATATAGCTTTGTTCTTTAGCTTGATTGATCAGGACTGTATGAAGTTGTTCTTCATCAGTTTCTCTCCAGCATCCTTCTTCTCTATTCACTCCCCTAATTCATAATGAATTAGATTGTCTCTTTATAGACATGATATCACCGTTTCTCAGTTCTTGACTTTCTTGTTCTTGGCATGATCCACAATTTTAGCCAATCTTGCTTTAAAGCTTTACTCCTATTTTATCTCGTAGATGTCTTCTTGTTAACTGTAATAAAACTGCTTTAAATCCTTGATAATCCAAATGCTTGTAGGAAACCCCATCCCTTTTGAAATCCCTGAGAAGATGAGTAAAAACCAGCTATCCCCTCAAACAATAGTCACCTACCCAACTTAGCTCCCCCGCACCGTCGAGACCCGACTACTAGGTGCTTGGAGGCTAGGAGAATTCATTCTCTGGTAAACCTCTTCAAGCAGAGTTGGCCAGTACCCCAGTACCCGGTGACAACTTATCTTTATTGGCGGAGCCGGTCACAAAGTCTTGTCAACAAAATCTGGCGCTAGAAGGAGGGCATGAGCTCGTCTCCCTCGAAAGATTTCAATTTTACACCGCCTGAGGGCTCCCCAAGCAGTAGTTTTAGGAACCAGACTTTTCGTGGTATAGGGTCATTTTCACCTTTACACTTTGAAAGAATCCTCCGATCAACCTTGAATCCCAGAGGGTTTGTAGAACTCGGACCTCCCGTCTGAAAGAAAAGGACCCAACAAACGAGACAACCAACCAATTTTATCTGGGGATTTTCTACACACCAGAATACCCAAATCCCTTAGATAATCCCGAGGACTAACATCCAACCCAGCCAAAACCAAACAGTCCCAATGGCTACTTACTTCAGTAATACCGTGTCCCTAATGGGGCAGTTCCCCGACGCTACTAACGATCTTCCTCCGCATCTGGAGAAGATCTTCCCCAAGTATGAGCATCTAGCCCCCCAAACTGCAGAAGAACTTCTTCAGGCCTATAAAGATGCCATGAATCAACACCATATACAACATCAAGACGTTGTAACCCAGATGTTTCCTTTGTCTTTATGACAGAATGAGCTGAACTGGTACCTAAACTTGCCTGCCAACTCCATCAATAGTTGGCAAGATATGGAAAATGCCTTTCTGGTAGCCTTTCACATTCATGTGGACCCAGCTTAGTTCCATAGCCAGTTTATCTCCATCAAAAGGAACCGAACAAGCCTCTCGCTACATTCAACCATCGGTTCCAACGTGCTTTAAAGCGGTGCATGGGCTCTTTCATCCATCCACTAATGTAACCATCCAGACATATCTGAATGCCATGGACCCCATTGTTGCTACTCTCCTCTGGAGAACTATTGCTGCTAATGACCAGGATACTCTGGCGAAGGTTTACAACTTATCCATGGAGTTGTCCCGCAGTTTGAGCAAAGCTCCTGGCGGGATTGGACAAAGCTTACCCTTCAATATGTTGTCCGAAAAAACTCCTTACGCTGGGGGGTACAATCCCAAATCGACAATGGGTGCCCAAACAATGGTTATGGGCCCACCACCGATAGACCAACAGGCCCAGTATGTTTACCCATCTCAAGCCCAGGCAATTCTGGGTCTGGAATACATTCCTTGGAATCATTCGCAGCAAATGCAACAACCTTTGACACAACCCTCCAGAGTACCTTTCTTCCAGTCATCTGTAGCTGGAGGATTGCCATCCTCGACTCTAGGAGCTGCTGCTGCTCTCCCAGGTAATCCACCACAACAGCCGTCACACTATGACACAACTACCCAGCTGTCCACAGAGGTTGAATCCCTCTGGTAATTGGTGTCTTCATTGATAATGGACATGGGAAAACTGAAGGTGGGGCCTTCCATGCCCTACAACTCCAATTCCTAGAGAGGGAATGTTTTCTCCAGCCAACGAAATTCCAATTCCAGAGGTTGAAACTACAACAATGGGCCTTGACCCAACACACAATAATGGAACAATAATGCCAATTTTAGAGGTCCTCCTCTGGTTCAAAATACCACTTAGGGTGGTGCTGGACCTAGTCATTCTGCACAACTCACAGAATTTCACCCCCTGACTATGTGGTGTAGATTGCATAACACTGACTCACATTCAAAGGTGAACTGTACCACACTAGAGAAGATCATCATGATCTCCCAGTCAGATAGACAATAACTTGTTGACCCTACTCCCCTAGAATCCTCCACATCAGAGCCCCCTCACACTACCTTCATGTGTGAGACTGTCTTCTTCGGGATAGACGAAGAGGATGAAGAAGAACCTAAGTTATAGGGGTTCTTTGACAAATCCATCCTGGCCTTTGAGGCCAATTCCTTCACCAGCCCGTAGGCTCCCTACAACACTCAGAGTCAGGCTGGCAAAGGGCCATCTTACCCATAAATGGCTCCCAAGAATACCACCCCCCAAGACAACACAAATGATCGCTCCTTCCCACTGGAAGGACCTGGCCCTAACGACACTAGGGATCCAACCGGGGGAAGCCAAATTTACCCCAGGGGAAGGTTTGACATCACTAAGCCGTTGGAAAGCACCATTACCTTCATGACCTTGATGGAGGTTTTTCTCAATTTTCCTGAGAAGAAGAAGTCCCTTCTATAGCTCTTGGGAAACCTAGAAGCCGTCAGTCGTCCACCAAAGACTGTCACCTTCGATGATGCCATCTCGGTCGTCTTCCAAGGAAACACAGAGGATCCTCCCTTCTTACTAGACCTGAACATTCAAGGGAAGAACCTTTACAACTACCTAGTGGATTCCGGTGCTTCGGGCAATGTCATGCCCTTTTCTATTTGCCAGAAGCTTGAACTCACTCCCACACCGTCCAAAGGCTCAGTAGTCCAAATGGAAAAAAACTATCGTGAAAATGGTTGGTGGGTTGAAGAACATCCAGATTCAGCTCATCCAGGATCCTCAGATATCAAGCACCATAGACATCTAAGTGGTGGACATCCCCAAAACCTATGGGATGTTATTAAGTCAAAATTGGTCAAAGGCCCTCAACGGGTATTTCTTGACGGACTTCTCCCACTTGTGGCTCCCCTGGAAGGGGAAATCAAATTAGATCCGGGTAGAGAGTGAGCCCAAAATGAAACAAGCCCTCACCAAAGTTAAGAGGGTAAATGAGGTCCTCTTCTCCTAATCCTCCCTCGGGGCATACTAAGCACAAGAAATCCTAACCTTCGATTTCATCCCCAGGGAAGATCCCATAATCGCTCAGAGAATTCAGGATCTGGATGAAAAGATGAAGTGTGAGGTAAACTCACATGGTAGTAAGGTAACTCTGACTAATCTCTTGTCTGACACTTAGTGTCGGGTACATTATCAAAAACACTCTGAACTAGAGTGTGAGCCTTGCATTGCTGTCGCTACCCACCACATCACTAACCTCCAGGAGAAAGAACGCGAAGCTGGGGTCCCTGGACCAAGTAATCTACCCAGCGGTACACTTGAGGTGTCGCTCATCCAGGAACCCGAACTAGATAATTCTCTGGAGGAAAGTCTCAGCTATGCACCATCAGAGCCAGAGGAATCACCTCGCAAACCTCCCAACCCCAAAACCAATCCAAAAGCCACTTTGCCTCCCCATCCCCATAAAATGAACAACAATTTGTGGATCTTGAAGTTTGACGGGTCTCAGTCCAAACAAGGCTATGGATCCAGAGTGGAACTAATCAATCCGCAAGGGAAATCCTTCCTTACGTCCTACAGGTTGCAGTTTAACTGCACCAACAACGTCACAGAGTACAAGGCCTTGGTCCTCGAACTCCTGTTCTCATTGAGAAAAGGGATCACCCACCTCCGGGAAATGGGTGATTCAGTGTTAATTGTAAAATAGGTCTGGAGCCAATACACGTGTCATGACAAAAGGCTGGCCGCATACCGCAACCGGGCATGGAGCTTAATTGAAGATTTTGATGCTTTCGGCATCAAACTTATTCCCTAGAAATGTAACTATGTTCCAGATTCCCTTGCTGTGTCTGCCAGTACCCTCGAGCCGATGGCTGGTTCCTGAATTTAGAAATTTTTTGTTGAAATGGTCTCCACCATGTCTATCCTGGACAATATCACCCACTTTCAGGTTTTTGAGGATGACCAACATATTCTAGCCTTCATAGAAAATGTTGGCGTCTTTGAAGATCAGATCATGGAAGAAACTGATCACGACGATACCGGGCAGGGGGAAGAGGATGACGAGATCATCGACCTACCCTCCAACACCATCCCTAAGGGGATGGTAGCTCTTGAATGAATCTTTGATTTAGACCCCCAGGGCCGAGACAAGATATCATCCTCCTCTGAGGGAGAAAAATATGAGAAGGTCAACATCGGTAAATCTGATGAAGAAAAATTGGTCCACATTGGTACCTCCTGCTCCCCAGAGGAGAAGGAGAAGATTATCATGGTTCTCCGAGAATACATTGATGTTATTTCCTTGGGGTATGAGGATCTCAAGACCTATGACACATCTATCATGACTCATACCATCCCCCTGAAACCAGATGCCAAACCTTTCTGGCAGAAGCAGAGGCCAGTCAACCCTTTGATCGAGCCCTTGATCCATTAGGAGGTTCAAAAATTATTGTCAGCCCGGATTATCTTTCCTATCCGACATACAACATGGGTTTCCAACCTCGTCCCTATGCGCAAGAAGAATGATGAGATCTACCTGTGTGTGGATTTCCACAACTTAAACAACGCCTCCAAGAAGGACAATCACCCTCTCCCATCGCTAGATGAGGTGTTACAAATTGTTAATGGTTCACAAATGATGTCCTTCCAGGATGGGTACTCCGGGTATAACCAAGTTATGGTTAAGTTTGAGGATAGAATGAAAATGACATTCACCACCAAGTGGGGAGTGTTTGCATACTGGAGGATGCCCTTCGACCTGATTAATGCGGGGGCCACATTTCAGAAGGCTATGGACATTGCCTTTGAGGGCCTAGTTAACAAGTACATAATCATCTACATGGATGATTTAATAGTATTTTCCCAGGACAGGCGTGATCATTCCGCCCACCTCGCCCAAATCTATGAGAGATCATGTCGCTGGTATGGTATCTCCCTCAATCCCAAGAAGTGTATATTCGGGGTCACTGAAGGGAAACTTCTCAGTCATATAGTCTCTGAGAAAGGGATATCCATCGACCCTGAGAGAGTTGAAGCACTGCTAAATTTGTAGATGCCCGACAGTAAGAAGGAAATGAGATCTCTCTTCGGAAAGATAAATTTTGTCCGGCGGTTCATTACTGGATTCGTCGAGATTGTCAAACCACTCAATGACATGATGAAGAAAGATACTAAGATTGAGTGGATCCCCGAAGTGAAGTGAGCCTTTTCTCAGATCAAGCAAACTATAGTGGAGGCACCAGTCTTGGCAAGTACCGACTATTCCCTCCCATTCCATATTTATTCCTTTGCTTCACCACACTCTGCCACTGCAGTTTTAACCCAAAAGGTTGAGGGGGAAGAACGACCTATCACTTTCATTAGCTCCCCCTTCAAAAATGCTGAAGTTCGATACACACCATTGGAAAAGCAAGCCTTTGCTCTAGTTCGGGCCGTGAAGAAATTTCACTAATAGATTTGGGGGAAAATTTCGACCAAATTTTACTTGGTCGCATTATAAAGAATGCATTTTCTTTTTTTTTACCAACACATCCCGTGTCGGTCGAAATTTTGACCAACCAACAGGGTATAAAGTTTAAAAAGGAAAACGTTTGGAGCTGGAAAGTGAAAATGATGGTTTTTCGCTAACACCGAAGGCATCTTCTGTTACACATCGTTGAAAAACTGCTCTAAATCTTCAAATTTTTAACGAGTACAAATTTTGCAAATGATCATAGGGCTGCGGCATCTGTTCGAAGAATTGACAGAGGAGAAGAAGAAAGCGTGGGTAAAGCATTTTTTTATAAGCTTGGGATATTTGCGATGTTGATAGCGAGGGTTTCCTGTATGATAATGTCGAGAGCTGGTAAGTGTAGGCACCAGGATCCCTTTGCTTTTTACATGTATATGGGTGGATATTTCTTGAGTTACATAGCGTACACAGCTTCTGT
>MU227798.1:1021733-1049201 GCA_018584345.1 Thuja plicata
GGACTTCCCGGGAGGTCACCCATCCCAGTACCACTCCAGCTAGAGCGCACTTAACTACGGAGTTTCCTCCATGGTTAAACCCACTCTGCTTGCATCCTCATTTGCAAAACCTTCACCAAGTGTTGTGTAAACCACTACTCATGAATCAAAGGTCAATGAGTTTGACTAAAAAAACTACACAGTTGAATCCAAGTAGAATTTAAAATAAATAAATAAATTTTTTTTAAAAAAAATTAACATTGGTCGAAATTTCGACCAATGCCACGGTTCATTTCCACCAACGATTGGTCAAAATTTTGACCAACGTCACGGCTCATTTCCACCAAACAGTGGTCGCAATTTCGACCATTTCAGAGCTCTTTTCGACCAAAGATTGGTCAAAATTTTGACCATTGGAAGAAGAGTTCGACGGTGATTCTTGTCAAATTAAACAAGAGCTATAGTCAAAATTTTGACCTCAATGTTGGTCGCAATTGCGACCAATTGTAAAAAAAGTCAAAAATTTGACAAAAAAAAAATGACGAAAGGTTTGGTCGTGAATTCGACCAATTACTGTCGAAATTTTGACCAATTTTCGTCAAAATTTGAAGTCAAATTTACTAGTGTTTTGGCACTACATCCTCTGGAGTAAAGTGCATGCCATCATTCCGGACTAGGCTGTCAAGTCTTTACTATTGCAGAGTGAACTAGTCGAACTCTGGGGGAAATGGATGGCCATCCTCCAAGAATATGATCTTGAGATGCAACCAATGAAGATTGTCCAAGGCTAGGGACTATGTAGAGAAATGATAGAGGCCACTCCAAACATCGAGTGCCAAACTTACACTGTGGAGTCCATCACTCAAGATCCATGGTATACCGATCTGGTATACCTATTTCTCAACAACAAGTGCCCAGAGGGGCTCCCTCCTAACAAACGTCGTGCCCTACAACTGAAAAGTGCACACTTCATGACAAAAATGGAATGCTTTTTCACAGAAATTTTGAGGGGATTTACCTCCGGTGCATAGACAGATACCAAGCTGCCAAAATGATAGAAGAATTCCATGGGCAGTTTGGAACTAGGCACGGCTCAGCTGATGCCACCACCCATCAGATTCTTTGGGTCAAATATTATTGGCCCTTCATCTTCAAAGACGTTCACACTCGCGTAAGGAAGTGCCATGCCTGCCAAATCGTTGCTTCTCGTGAGTGGAACCCGACAATGCCTTCACAGCCGGTCTTTGAAGTTTGACCCTTCACCCAATGGGCATTCAATTTTATTGGGGAGATAAACCCCAACTCATCTGCCAACCACTAGTATATCCTAACTGCAACCGATTACTGTACCCGGTGGTCCAAGGCAATTCCATGCAAGAACAACACAACAGATGTAGTCATCAAGTTCTTGGAAGAAAACATTGTCACAAGGTTTGGAAAGCCTTTTTCTATCGTGTGTGACAATGGTCTGACATTTTCTTCAGCACAACTATTAGAATGGACCTACAGAGGAAGATAACCCTGAAGTTCTCCAGCAACTATTATCCTTATGGTAATGGTGCTGCCGAGTCTACTAACAAAATTTGCTGGAAGTGATCAAACATTTTCTTGAGAAAAATCCCTGGGACTGACACCAAAAAATTAGGTTCGCCCTTTGGGCAAATCGTATCAGAATCAAGGTAGCCCTGGGGACTTCTCCTTTTCATCTGGTTTATGGCCAAAGTCTTGTGTTCCCAATCAACTTACAAATCCCATTTTTAAAATTCATGCAGGAATTCAACGCCCGAGACAACATTGTTGATGTTCGCCTCCTAAACTTGGTGAGAATGGAAGAACAAAGAGACGCAAAACTGGAGCATTTTGCATGTCACCAAGCAGTCATCAAATGATGGTTCGATAAGAGAGCCTAATACAAATCCTTTCAGGTTTTGGATCTAGTCCTTTTGTGGGACAAGGCCCAGGAGAAGAAAGGAAAACACACCAAGTTCCAAAGGCTCTGGCTCAGACCTTACTTGATTTCAGAAATCTGCTGGGCCAACACTTATCGCCTCAACACCATGACCAGAGAAGCCGTTCCATTTCCTGTCAATGGACAGTTTCTCAACACTACTTTGAATGAGGCGGGAGGTAGGTTGTCCCAAAGTGTATTATATGTATATTTTTCTGCTTGTAAATATCTTTCTCGACACTCTTTGGGAGTGTCTTGTCCTTGTAAATAGTTGGTGGCCCTCTAGGGCCATTTTATTTTCTTTATTTTGTTGTCTTTGGTTTCTTTTTGCTTTATGTGTCTTGTTTTTCGGGTTCCTGACATGTTTCTCTCTTCTTGTAGACACGTATGCTTCACATGACATCTAGTCCCTAGAGTTGTGTCTTATGTATTTCTGTTTGTCTGAAATCTATTGTTAGCATGGTGGGATTTGTTCGCACTCCAGAGTTATTTTGTACACATGGTAAAAGGTTATGGGTAATCTTCATCTGATTCACATATCGAAAAAAAAATCTTGACATCAGTTAAAAGAAAATCATAGAGAGCATGCTCAAGTCGTATGATCCTTAAGAGCAGAGTGGGTGCACTAGTTATTGGCCATATCCAAAAATCAAAAGAATATCCTAGGTCCAGAACGTCTCCCCTATTCAAAAAATTAAAATGGATGGCAAGGTGAAAGAAGTAACGTCGTAAAAATTAGCTAAGCTTAAGGTTCACAGTGAAAGGAGTACCACCTTCCCCACATTCAAAAGAAAAGAAAGAAAACTGGAGAATAGAGAATTCTAAGATCCCGGGGACCGTGCAAGATATAGCGATTTTGGTCTAACGCGCTTAGTGTCATCTCTCTGTTTCTCCCAGAAATCATCGACTTGATTTTCTTCCAAAGCACACACTTCACGACTAACAAGAGATTGAAGGATTGAATCATGATGAGTCAGATTTTCTTAGACAACTCGTGCCTTGCAAGTGAAATACTTTAGGTAAATATGAGTCCTGATTTTTCTAACACAAGATTATGTGGTTCTCAAATATTCTAAGGCATTCTTCCCAAAAAGCTGCCATTTGTTATGACCTGCATACTCATCCCTACATTTTGTTGGCAAAATGTTGGGTCCCCCTTTTTTCTTTTGGTTTTTCCTAGGTTTCTTTTGGTCTCTTTTGTTTTCTCCTACCTTTGCCTCCGCATGGCCATTGTTGTGTTCCCTTTTTGGTCTTCCTTGCTCCGGGGCTTGGTCCTGGAGTGTTTTGTTTCTTTGTGCCGACTGGATTCCGGACTCTGGGATTCTTGTGCCATTACTTCCTCTTTTGTTATAGGGTGTGATCGTGTAGGATTACCCGGGCCCGGAGTCTGGAGGTTTGTCTTTTTCTTGGGGCTTGCGGAAGGAAGTGGTGCATTTTCACCTAAGGGTATAAATTGAGTTTCACTTGTCATTTTTACATTTACCGCGAACAAATTACCCTCAACGAATTAAGAGTGATTTGTGCAATTTCACAGAGAGCTAAGTGCGATTTTCTTTGAGAGTTAACCAACGATTAACAGTGATTTAGTTGCCAGACCTGTGTGTGTTCAAATAATCCTGCGGTGTTCTAGGCGTGTTTGTGGGTTTCAAAGTTGTTCATTTGTAGAGCACCTCTCGTGCCCTCCCCTCCGCCTTCCTGGTTTTAAGGTAGACCTTTCTAGTTCTTCGCTTTCTGTTGTTTTTGTGTTTTTTTTTAATCTTTGGGCTTCGTTTTCTTTGCTTCTTTTTTTGGTCCGTCTTCGTCGTCGCCTTCCGTTGGTGGGATGGATTTGCAGGAAGGTTGTTCGCCTTCTGTGAACTGTATGTTATTTACATTTATAAATAATGTAGGTTTCTATGTAAATAGTTGTAGAATAGTGTGAGTCAGTTGTAAATCTTTGTAGATATGTAGATAGTAGCGAATTCCTACAAGTTGTTAGTAGTCTGTAGGTTAATTAGATGTATCTATTGTAAATTTTTCATTCTTCAGCTTCCTGTGTAAATAATGTTCATATTGGTCTATGTATTTCATCATGTCTGATCCATCCTGTGGCAAGCTCATCGCACCCTCTATGATGTTGTGTCTAATTCAAGCTCGCCCAACTAGTTGTTGCTAGACTCAAACTCGACACCTTGCTTGTTTGAGTTGCAACCTTTTCTCTCTCCTCCTATCACTTCAGCATTGATGGCAGGATTAAATTACCCATGCACGAGTGTTCAGGACAACCATAAGGGGAATTTATTCCATTCGTGTTGAGACATCTGTCACCATTAAGTGCCATTACTCTATTTATTGCATGACCATGTGACAACCCACGTCATCCTAGTATGACTTATAGCCCGGTCACTTCAATAAATGACTAGTTTCTCTGGACTCTGGGTTCCACATAATCCCACGGCCTACATCACATTTGTCGTATGAACCAGAACCCTTGAAACCCCCGAGTCTTGATCAAATTTGAAGTAAGCTATTTTTCATTACATTTTTAGAATTTATTGCAAGCTAACATCTTTTTGAACAGGTGTGAAATGGCGATGAAATTTTTGGAACCCAGAAATCTATTATATTTAATTACATATTGACGATTTTCCAGTCTTGTAGGTTATCAACGATTCAAAAATCAATATGTCTTAGGTAGCTTCTCCTTCTGGAAGTCCAGAACTTCCAACCACCTCTACAAGAGTGGCCACCAAGTCAAGGGCCAAGAAAGCACTAGAAAATCTCCTACTCACGTCCAAATATTTGAAGGATGGCATCCTTGTAGGATCTAAAGTGGATTCCAAGTTACAACTGATCACCGACACTGAGGTCAGACTATGGGCCAATTTACAGGACATATTCAGGACAATATTCACCCAGCGTTCCACCGGAGATAGTATGCCAAAGAACATGGCCGCCTCTGGCATCATCAAAGCCGCCTACTTCCCTCACTTGGTGCTGGCCCCGGAGTTGATCCTAACTCTGGCCAATCACTACAACACCACCATCTGGGCCGTTATACTTTATGTTCCCCTTCCAACAGACTACCCAACATCCCTAGTGTCTCTCGACGTTGCTACATTTACTTCGGGGCTGGGAGTCCCCCAGTTTTCCAATTCTATTGTCATCTCCTAGGCCACGTTGCTGCAAGAATTCAATAAAGTCCAACACGAAGCCTGAAAGTACCTCAATACCCAATGGAGGAAGACTCCGAGGAAGGACTATAAAAAGATGAAGTTGGAGATCCCCCGCACAAATTTCAAAGAGAGCATCCAAGCGGGGATCATTTTCTTATGTCGGGTCTTTGGAGAATCTCATGCCTGAGATTTTTCAGCGTGGATGTACTACTTCTTGTATGACATTTCCACCAATGGGAAGAATTTTGACTGGGCAACCATTGTTGCCAATCATGTAGATTTTCAGTTGAACAATGTCAGCAAGACATCAAAGTTCTACATGAATTCGTATGTTCTATGGCACTGGCACAACAAATACCTGAAATTCAGGGTTTAGTCATAGTGGGCGTCCTCGGGACCGTGCCCGGCCAGAATGCTCTGTGGGACCATTTTCCCCAAATTCAATGGGAAGCCAGCTTCCCCAAATTTTGACAAGTAAATGACACCTTCATTTACTACAACATTTTGATACCATATCGGGATGCCAGTTACTGGATATCAAAGGAGGCTATGGCCTTGGTGAGTACATACAGAAATTAGTTTATTCAATTTCATCAGCATTCTTATATTCGGGTGACCGGATTCTCTGGCAAGCCCTACCTATTACCCAAACATTGTGGGGATAGGATTATTTTGATGGAGTTCTGCAGGCAAATCCTGGAACTCATGCACTTAATGGAGTGGAGAAGGTTACCTCCATCCCGTTCCCTATCACTTGCAGGAATTATTCTTGCAACCTTGCAGCGGCCAAAGAGGCTGATAACGAGTTAAAAAGTCTGGGGCTGACCGAGTTCTATCTAGAAAGGAACAATTTTGACCCAGTCGACAAAATAAACACAACATTACCCCGGGCATCCACACCCCACGAGCCTCACTTGGAGGATTTTTGGGCAGATTGCCAAGATGAATTTGATGTCCGGAGTCAAAGGTACAAGAGGATGACAAAAGGAATGATGAAGCGCCTCGACCTTCAGACCTTCCCAAAAGACTTTTCAGATACCAGATCCGTTGAGGACCCATCATACAAATTACAGGGGATCGATAAGATGGATCTCCCTTCAGTGTATTGGGACACCCCAAAATTTTTGACAATCGATGACATCACCCAAGGCATAGTGCAGCGCAGTCATGAATATTTTGCACAAGTATGTAAGAAAAGTACCCACCAGGGTCCAATTTTGTGGGGGTCCACTTCGGCCACCAGAGCAGCTGCATAGAGTAGAGACAAGGGGAAAGCGAAGGAGAGCACCCCGACCCCAAACCAGTCCTTAGTTCTACCCCCTATCATGGAACAACTTCACACTCAGCTGGAGGCATCCCAACAACTGAGTGAAACAATGAGCACCCAACTTTCTCTCAGTCTCCCAATTACTGCGGTGGGATCAACCCTTCCTTCAGGCTCACCATCAGTTGCAACACTTATGGGTAGGGTGGTAAATATAGAGGAGGAGAGTGCAACTATGCTAGATGTTGGAGTCCCTTTGCAAACAAGACGAAAGAAGCCGAGGACAAATAACCCTTCACCAAGCGCAGATGTAAGCCCCAGGAAATCAGGCAATATTCCTGTAGAGGTTATCCCTTCTAGCCTGGAAGCAGAAGATCAGCCAGAGGCTTCCCCTCCCCATGACAATTTTGACAATATCTTCTTGACTGACGATCTGGTAAATCTGCAAGAAGATATAGTGTAGGCAGTAGAAGAGATCGCCACACAAGAGGTAGAAAATATCCCCAGGAGGGGGAAAGGCAAGAAAAATAAATCACCCCGGAAGAAGAAGTCCGATAGAAAGAGCAAGAGCAAGAGAAGGAATAGGTAAATATACCAAGTGTGGAAGAAACACCAGTCCTGGGGATCGAGACAGAAAGAAGGAAAGCACAAGATGAGCATCTGACAATGGTTGGGGAAACCAGACCTTTGGGAGCAACCGTACCCCCATTTGTCATGCTCCAAATGCCTCCAGTTACTCTAGGTGATTCGCTACCCCAGAATCTAACATTTGACAAGGTGATCTTCGTAGCACAATAGCTAGATCCAGGCTAGACACCTCCGCCCCCTCCAGGAGATGTGCCATTAGAGGAGAATGTCCCGACGGATAATGCTGAAAAAATTTAGTAGCAACAAGACATGGGGAAGAACCCCAGAGATATGAATACTGATACCACAGGTTTCAGGGAAGGCAGGGTCCCCGACACTATAGATGAAAATGCCACTAAGGTGGGAGAAACAGGGAATATCGGGAGTGGAGAAAAGAAGTCTACAGAGACTACAGATGCTGAAGAAGTGTGGCCAATCCCCAAATGAAACCCCAGTATCCAGGAATTAGCCATAAGACCACCCACACCATCTCAGTGGTTGGTAGAATCAAGAAAGAGGAAGGCCTCGACAATAGCAAGAGGTCCCCTCTCTCTGGCAGAAATGATGGCCCAAAACCAAGAGGCTCAGAAGCCTAAGAAGGCCTAGACCCTCCATACCCTTTAGACTGGTCTGGGAGGAAGTACTGTCGTAGTAGTAGAAAAACCTCCCCTAGATGAAGAAGTGGCAAGAGTAAGAGTCAAAGAATATACAATCACATAAGTTCCTCTAGGGAGGATAGATAAACAGTGAGAATTGAACCTGTTGAAAGAGGCTAGCCAGGCAATTGAGGCCTGGTACGAAAAATAAGCCCAGAAATTGAAGGAGGCAAAAGAAGAAAATGCCAATCTCCTCGGGCTTCTTAGAGAATTGATGCAGCCATTGGCTACAATTCCCCTGGAGGCTTCTACATACAGAACACCGCTTCTGTAGGGTGATATAGACGCGCTGAGAATGATGAAAAATAAAGCGCAAGCAGTAGATGATTGGGTAGCTGAGTAGGTGGGATCTGTAAGGCTCTTCTTGACAGTCACACTCTCGGACCTCCATTAGGCCACTAATATTTTGGGCTTGGTGAATGACATCATTTTCCATTGGGAAGGAGAGATAGAGAAATACGAAGAGTGGAATGGTGAATTAGAAGAAATAATGAATACCAGGGAGGATATTATCACCGAGATAGGAATTTTGGGAGAAGAACATTTCGGGTTCCTCCAAGTCCAACACTCTAGACTTGGTCTTAAAATTGAGACAAGCAAGCAACTGGTAGCAACCTTAAAGGGTAAATTATTGACAATTGAAAATTATTTAAATTTATATGCGGCATTTGTTACAAGGGTTTCGACAGTTGATCCCTTCAGCACCGTGACATGCGCTCTGGTGGATTTTGTGGTGAGAAAATTTGATGAAATAATGGAGTCACAATTCTGGACTCCCCGGAGATTTCGATGCAGTGAAGATGTCGCGCCTCTCCTGCATGATGTTCCTGGCCACGATGCAGCAAAGGTGGGGGTAGAGGTTAAAGAGGGTGCCCAGGATGTGGGTGAATAGTTGGAGGTGGCCAAAGAGCACCAAAATTGTATAAAAGAGATAGATGAAGAAGGAATCCTCTAGATTTTGGAGGCATTTGAAAGAGTATAAGGCAATAAAGTCCTCCGGTCTTTGGAGATTTTCACTAGCAGGGTACAGTTTTGCAAATTTGTTATTCTTTGAGTGTAAGCTCCCGGACTCCAGAATTTCAGGTCCAAGTTTTGTATTCATTCACAGTGATCTACATCAGGGTTCCCCGGAGCCAACCGATCACTGTCAAGCAGTTAATAAGGGTCAGAATGTAGGTGATCCAGACAAGCATATGTCAGGCGAAAGAGATAGTTCTGACAGATGATTCTCCTGAGGCGTCACTCCTACATTAACTACCTGGTGCACATTGAAGACAGGGAGCCACAATTTTCATTTATGAGGCATGTAGCCTAGGTTACTGGGACAATCATATTTCTTCCATAAGTACCTCGACTCTCTTCTCTAGGTTTATTCTTCTAGATTTCTCCTCTATCTTCTTCTTCTGTCTTGTCAGACCTCTGCACATTTTGAGGTGATTGTAAGTGGTGCAGGTAGTACTGGCCACATATAATGTATTATATTTGGCAAGTGTACAGTTAGGTTAGGTTAAATTTTAGGTCAAATTTGTGTATAAAAAAGAATTCCAACGCCATAACAAGGGTTGGCAAAATTGATGATTTTGCAGTCCAACAAGTAATAGAAGCATACTCTTTTCGAGTTCTTTACAGTTAGAATTTTACTTTCAAATGTTCTCAGGATCTCAATGCTTAGTTTTTCTAAGTAGCTTAGAATTCTCCCTTGGAGCCATGAATGTACTCGCCAGTGATGCTGGAACGTTTTCAAGATAATGAAAAAGGAGGAACATCTTATGGCCATGTGTTGTGTTGTTATGATCTCTGAAGTTATCAAACATCTTTTGTGCAATATGTTTCTTATGTCCTTTGCTCCTATGTTTTAGTTTAGATTAATGATCTTATCTCCCCTTGTTATTGAATGCATATGAATTGTTGGTTCGTTGTGTATTTGATATTTAGTGTAGTTTTCTTGCATTGGAGAATTGTTTGATGTTTGAATATATATTGCAGAACTATAGGTAGAAATATAAGTCTAACCTTGATCTATCTTTTGAATTTTCTTTGATAATCCAAATGCTTGCAGGAAGCCCCATCCCTTTTGAAATCCCTGAGAAGATGAGTAAAAACCAGCTATCCCCTCAAACAACAGTCACCTGCTCAACTTAGCTCCCCCGCACCGTCGAGACCCAACTACCAGGTACTTGGAGGCTAGGAGAATTCATTCTTTGGTAAACCTCTTCAGGTGGAGTTGGCCGGTACCCCGGTACCCAATGACAACTTATCTCTATTGGTGGAGCCGGTCGCAAAGTCCCATCAACACCTATCATAACCAAAAAGATCAAACTCATACCATTCCCAATCCAAGGAATACATCCAATAAACCATCTCCCAAACTCAATCATTATGGTATCATAATAAAAATATATGCACGAGGAGATAACCAATGCCAAACCATCTCTCAAATGAATGCTCCAAAACTAGCTAAGATCATAGCTCAATATCCATATCCATGAAAGATAAGCATAAACATAATGCACCCGAAAGGAAAAATAGAAATACCTCTCAAGTAGTAAACCACCGAGTATACCAAGAGTGAGGAACATGAATGCTCATCAAGATATCTAAGTATCCAAGACTAATTCAAGAATACTCTCATCTCAATTGCATACCATGTAAATGTTCCTCGGTCTTTCTACTAAAACCATCAACCGTCGCAACACATACATCTCTAAACACAAGAGAATATCAAAATCACCTAAGTCTCAAAGTATCCATGAGTACTATAATAGATCAATCCATTCCAAGCTCCAATTATAACACAAAACTATCATGAAGTATTAGGAAAATGATCGATGTACTCAATAAAAATAAATTTAACCAAGATCAATGTCAAAACTCCAACCATGGAATCAAGAACATAAACATGACAACATGATCTAACTATCTCCTCAAAGGAGATAATATGCTGCATATGAACATATCAAATAGCCATATCATGCCAAAACTCAAATCTAGATTCAAGAGTGCATCATGACATAATAAAAATAATGATAACATATTAAATGAAAGCATAAAACCACATCTCAACCAAGGACCCCTTGAGTCCTCAAGATGTCAACATATCTAATCACATGGATATACCATCTCCAACCAGTGAACTAGGAAATGCAAAAGACCCTTTCTACAAACAAAATATCGAAGGCATAATCTAACATTTGCAACACTAAAGAATATTATTCATCATCCAATTATGAATCCACATTATTTCCAAAAGGTCCACCTAAACCACGATACCGAGTCTAGTGGTATCTGAAGGCTAGATTAAATAAAAAAGTATGTATGTAAGAGGTACCCAACCAAATAAGGAGACATCTGAACTTGACAATCACATCATGATATATCTCCCAACTAATGTGGCAACAAGATGCCACATCATCAAATGACATGCTAGATGATGTGCTTAAGGATGCTCTCAGTCGGGGTCAACCGACAATATATATCCCCAACCTATTAGATGAAATGGTATTGGATGGTGATATAATAAATCTTATCCTATCAATTGCTTCCCTCTGTGAAGCAATGACCACTCAGACTATTGTAGGTGCGAGGGATGGAGCTATGGATAGAAACCTCTGACCAACTAAATGTTTGTGTAGTGCTACATATTGATCAACTCTATAATAATGAACACAATTTATAGTTTTATCATGATCCTAACATACAAAGTTTGGAAGGTCTAGGAAATTGATGTTGACACCCAAGCAAACCTCAACTTATAACTATTGAGAAAAATAGAGTGCAATTTGGTTGTTATTAGGATAATGACTGTGTGCTGCAAGAAAACACGGGGATGTGAGGCTTTCTATATAACCAGATCAATGAACCACATCACCCAGTATGACTTCACCTTGGCCTTCCCATCATAATGAAGGAATACCTCTCATTTGATGATTTCCTTCAAGCCATGGTGCTATACCTCATCGAAAGAAACATCACCTAAGATCTCCTCGCTCAACTTCTGAAAAATCTCCTCTATAATCTTTGGGGGTATATGAGGTATACCTAGAAAATCACTCTCTAAGTTTCTCTAGGCTAGTTAAGATAGTCGTGCATATTTCCTGGTACACAGCACCATAATGATCTAGGGTGGATGTCAACCTATTGATCTCAATGTTGGTGTAACAAAAAATAGTACCCATATTAGGCATTTATGCATGCGTAGGATCAACCATCTAGAGGTAACATATAAAGTTACAAATTATGTAAGTTTACATGTAAACAATGTGATTAAGAATGTATAAAAAAGAAAAATGATGGATCTACATGCGAATATGACAAGGAAATTTTCCCTTGGTAGAATGGAAAATAAAACTGAAGGCTTCAACCCTAAGCGCATATATCCTCTGAGTAATGCTAATCGATTCTCTGTGCTAAATACTCGGCCTCCCTCCCTCATGGTGGATAAAACTAGACAGTTTATTGAGAAAATGGAAGGGGGATATGTTTCAAAAAAATCCAAAAATATCCCAATCAATCCTTCATCCAATTATGAAGGATCCTCTACATCTGTTACGGGATTTAGGTTTTCAAGGTACCTCTTTTGTAGGGCTCAGAAGGATTCAAACCATCCATCAAAGGGATGACTTGGTGGCTCCACATCTGTTGGTGGAGAATGTGGATGGGAGTGGTAGTAACGGAGCCCTAAATCTAATCATTAGGTTGGAAATCTGGGTGACTCTAAAGGAAATACCAATAAATCAAAAATTGTAATGAGAAAGTAGGAGAGAAGGGCCCTGAATGCTCATGGCAGAGCATTACCAATCTCTAATAATGTTGGACACAAAAATTAGGTATGGGAAATCCCCATCACATCACATACCCCAAGCTTTGTCTTTGGTTCAAACCAAGCAAAATTAGGGCAAAAATCAATTAGCAGCTTAGTTCCATGGCATTCAGGGCTTAACGATCCTGCTATTCCAAGCTTTCAAGTTCCACAATTTTCGTGGCCAAGATATAATAATGGATTGATTCGAAGTAACATTTCACCTCAAAAATCTCAAGGTCATAGGAAATCCCTTGCCGAAAAAAATATTTCAGTATGCAAACAAGTGTAGGGCATCTCAAAACCTCTTCTCCCAATCACCGAGAAACATCACTCACAGAAGTGCCTAGGCCTACACTTCAATTGCATGACCGATCACAAAAAAAAGCCTCAATGCCTAGATAAGGAGGAAAAGATCATTAAAGAAGAGATCAAAAAAATATATATATAGAGGGAATGGTTTACTACTGTAGATCACATGGTCTCTTTGCTAGATGGTGTGGATTTGGGTGCCCTGTGGAAGACATTTATGCGTGGATGGAAGAAGCATTTGAGGACCAGCTAAGTACTACTATCTTGTCTAATGATTTATTATTCTTTGATTGTAAGAATGTAGCATTAAAAAAAGAGTTTCTTTTTGGTAGGAAAGTTTTCTATGAGGGTTTTTCCTTTAAATTTTTAGATTGGTTCCCGAATTTTGATCCTATTAATCTAGAATATTTCAAGGTTAATAGATGGATTAGACTGCCTAATCTCCTAGTAGATTTGATTCATAGTGAGATTCTAATATAAATTGGTAGCAAATTTGGTAGCTTTGTAGCACTGGAGGAAATTTTTTTAATCCTATTTTGATATCAAAATTCTAGTTTAAATGGAGATTAGTGTGAAATGTCTAAATCCAATACTGAGAAGCACAAAGTTTTTGACATATACCATTAGACCAATATTTTATTATGGTCCAATCCATTAAAATGTTATCAATAAAATAAATAATGAGATAAATCAGATTAAGAGAAACACGAGTGAAAACAAGAGGAAGTTTGTGAAAAATGACTCTTGCGGGATCATTAGCCCCCAAACTATAGAGGGAATCAATATTTGTTTTATCAAGGGTAGTGGAGATTTCACTATGGTAGGGTAGAAGTTATAGGGGTGTTCTCACAAAGTCATCTTGAATCACTTCAAAGGCCTCTTCCCTAGACCTAATGGGGATTCTTCTCAAACCCTAATCTAAGGGTAGAACTCTTAGTTCACTTACCCTTCAATTCAAGAACCTCCATAGCAATAGTGTATCCATGCTTCACTGAATCTATTGGGGTAGTTTCCACCAAACCTATATAACTCACACAAAAAATACTTCATGGTTGTGCTCACACCAAATTGTGTCAGTTAACTCTATTTTTGAAGGTTTAGAGTCTTAGTCTATCCTTTCACCCATAGAGTTCCTTAATTCTAGGAATAGGGTTAGTGGTTTCTTGTAGCCCTATCCAAGCTCCTAATCTGTAATAACTCTGAAAACTTACTAACAAGCCCCAAAATGATCTTGGATTCAAATACCCTTTTGGAAAACTCAATGTAATTATAGGGTTAGGGGTCCTCAAAATATTTTGTACAATGCCTCAATACTCTTAGCGGTCGTGTCCTTAAAAGTAGGGCTAATAGATTATCCTGGTGCAAATCTTCTTAAAACTAGATGAAATGGTTTCATTTACCTTCACCACTACTCTCAGGGTATTTTCAACTACCAAAGACCATCCTCCAACTCTTGGATTTCACTCTCTAATCCAACCCTGCAAATTAAATTCTTTGTTCTTCAAGAATCCTTGGTCGGGCTATTGCCAAGCTCGCCTAGGGCAAGAGATCAAAAATCAACATTGCAAACTTTGAATCTAAAGAAAAAGGGAAACAATTTTACAAGGTCTCCTCTTTCATTCCTCCAAGGCACAATTACATGCCATGGTTGGAAATCCCTAAGGAGACATGTTTTCTATATATAGTCCAGACTGGTCCAGAGAACATAGAACTGGAAGAAGATTTTATTTACAACTTCAAAATGAAACCTATGAACAAATACACTCCACAAAAAAATAATAAAAAACTATTATAAGCTAATTACATTGAACAACCACTCAATTCAATCCATCTATAATGCTTATGAATTGAAAAGCACAAAAACTGTGACAATACATAATCTGCAACTTGCTATTGCTTTTAAATTAAAAATAAAAACATCCAACCTTCTTACAATGTCGTAGAATTCTTTAAATAGGTTTCATCATCCTAGGAAAACCTCTTATACCAATCCAAAACTAATTTTGGACACAAAGCAACTTGTTGGGAAAAGTTGTCGAGCAACTTTCAAAAGTTGCAAATGTTTCTCAAGCAACATTTTGCACTTTTTTACAATTTTGCTTTATCATGATTCTAACTCCATGAATGGATTAAAAAAGGTCATTAACCAAGTACTATGACTTAAACACCCCAAAAATTTCTTCCTAAGAATTTCTACTGCCCAATACACATTTTGACTCATTTTGTCCAATAGAACATTACAAAGGTCACTTGGACCAAAAACCACACAACTCAAACACAAACATCCCTAAGAATTCCAAAATAACCCTAAAATTTCCTAATGCATTCTAAGAACAAAAGGAAAAATTTTCACAACAAAATGGAGGGCTTGAACCCTTTGTGCTCCTACACCATTCTCCCCTAAACAAAAAAATTTAAATCCTATTGGAAGGGATCAAGCTAGGATCTATACCCAACTTATGAAACACTGTGTCAAGTACCCATGTAGCCTCTAAATCTTCCTTTCCTTACCATTTGATAAGATATTCCATGTACACCTTGGTTCTTTTCTTCTTAGCTACTTGGGAGCTCAAGATTTTCTCTGCTTGTGGTCATGTGGTCTTGGTGTGACTGGTAGCTTCAGTGCTCCTACATCTTCTGCAAACATAGAGTGTCCATGATCTCCTTCTAGAACTGGTCCTTTGTATGACACCAAATCTACAATATTAAACACTTGAGAGAGTCATATATATCTGCAGGAAACTCCACCTTATAGTCATTGTTACCATATTTGACTAATACTGAACAAGGACATATTATTCTCATCTAGATCTTGTTAGGGACACCTTTATGCAACCTTTCCTTATTCAAATGGACCATCACTAGATCACCAACTTGGAATTGAACATCTTTCTTCCTCTCATCAACTCTGAGCTTTGTATTGGTGGTACTGTCCACAAGTGCTTGTTTAACTGGTGTCATGTATCTCCTTCATGGACTGAGCAAATTACTCTGCAATACCACTTCTCATTGAATTATTTCCTAAGTCTTGAAGTTAACATATGGCTCTTGGATGAATCCCATAGACCACTTCAAAGGGACTTTTGCCTGTGGATCTTTTTATGGTGTCATTATAAGAAAATTATTCTTGAGAAATGATTTGGTCCAATTTATTTCCATACTCCTTAGTGAGACACCTTAGGAGGTTTCCCAAACTCCTATTAACAACCTTGGTCTGTCCATCTATTTGAGGATGGTATGTAGAACCAAAATAAAGGTTGGTGCCGAGCTTCTTCCATTAAGTATTCCAAAAATGACTCATGAACTTGGAGTCTCTATCTATCACAATACTCAAGGGTAGTCCATGGATTATGAATGCTTCCCTAAAGAAAATATTGGCTATGTAGCAGGCATCATGAGTGGTTTTACATGACACAAAATGGGCCATCTTACTAAATCTATCCAAAATCACAAATATACTGTCCAAACCCTATTTTGTTTTAGGGATTCCAACCCAAAAATCCATACTAAGACATTCCCATGGTCTATTTGGGACTAGAAGGGGTTGATACAACCCTACATTTGATGGATTTCCCTTAGATTTCTGATAGAAAATACAAGTCTCTACATATCTCTTAATATCCTTGTTCATCTTGGGCCAGTAATAATATCTTTATACCAATTCCATGGTCTTATTAACACCAAAATGTCCACTAAGTTATCCATTGTGATTCTCTTGGATTAGGTTCTATCTCATTGATCCTATAGGCACACAAAGTTTCCCTCCCCTATACAAAAGACCTTGTTGAAGAGTAAATCTAGAATACTCACTTTGAAAATGGTTTTGAAAGTCTTTGCATACCTTATAAGAAGCTGATAAGTCTTCATCATCTAGGTAAAGCTCCTTGAAGCTATCTATACAATTCTTCTTAACTGTATTTCTTGGAGTGTCAATAATCTTCTGCTTAATGCATCTACCACCTTGTTTTGTTTCCCTTTCTTCTACTTGATAGTGAATGTGTAGGCTTGAATGTATTATACCCACTTCATGTGCTCGTGACTTAACTTGTCTTGTGAGTTTAGAAAGCTTAAAGCTTGATTATCTTTATATAACACAAATTTTTCAGGAAGGAGGTAGTGCCTCCATTTTCTCAAGGCTTTAACCCATACATACAACTCCAAGTCATATGAGGAGTACTTCTTTTTTGCATCATTTAGATTTTCACTATGAAAGGCTATTGGTTTGTCTTTATGACTTAGGAATGATCCTATAGAAGTGTTGCTAGAATCACACTCAATAGTGAATAACTTCTCAAAACTAGCAAGTACCAAGATTGATTGGGTAGCTATCTTTTTCTTCAAAATCTCAAATCCCCTATTGGATTTCTCATTCCACTAAAACTTAGTCTTTATGCCTCCTTTTATTGTGTCTAAGACTGGTGCACATATCTCACTGAACTGCCTTATGAAATTCCTTTAAAATTGTGCCAAACCATGGAAGCTCCTTACCTCTGTAGCAACTTAGGTGTAGGCCAATTTAAGATTGATTCCACCTTGCTAGTATCCATTTTCAGGTTCCTTTCTAATATAACAAACCAAGGTACACCAAATCTTGTTTTATGAACTCAAATTTATCTAAGTTGATTGCTATCTTCTCCTCATACAATCTTTGTAAAACCATCTACAAATGTTTAAGGCGTTCTTTCTTTTTCTTACTAAAAAACAAAATATCATCTAGGTACACCACAACCCACTTACCTATGAAGTCCTTTAACACTTCGTTCATTAACCTCATAAAGGTTCTTGGGGAATTAGATAACCCAAAGGGCATAACTAACCAGTCATATAGGCCTTCTATGGTCTTAAAATCCATTTTTGACTCATCCCTCTCCTTGAATATGATTTGGCGGTACCCACTCTTAAGGTCAATTTTGGTAAAATACTTGGTTCCTCCTAGACAATCCATTAAGTCTTCTATCCTTGGGATTGGGAACCTATACCTTATGATGATTCTATTAATGGCTCTATAATCTATACACAACCTCCAAGTACCACCTTTATTTGGGGATAGGACAATGGGGAATACATAAGGGCTTATGCTCTTCCTAATTAGGCATTGGTCACGAAGCTCTTGGATTTGTTTAGGAATCTATATATTTTGTTGTGGGGTCATCTTATAGGCATCTTTGTTAGGGAGTGAGGCTCTTAGAATGACATCATTTTGATGGTTAATGGCTCTCTCAGGTGGTAGGGTAGCTAGTTGACCATCACTAACTATCTCCTTGTACTGGTTTAGTAGCTATTATATCTCTATGGGCACTTTCACCTTCTTGTCCACATTTTCACCCTTAGGTTTTAACACTAAGGAAAATCCCACTCCTTCACCTTCTTCTAGTGTACTAAATAATTCCTTTTCTCCCACTAAGAGTACATTAGGGCCTACTATCTTCACTTCCCCTTCTTCTAAGAATGACTGAATTTTAAAAGTGACTCCATCTTTCTTGAAAGAGTATGAATTTTTAGCTCCACCTTGAAGAGCATGTCTATCAAACTGCCAGGGTCTTCCCAAAAATAGATGACAAGAATCCATGGGCAAGACATCACAAAACACTCTATCCTTATATCTCCCTATTGTGAACTCTACCCAAGCCTTCTCATTTACTAACACATGTTAGTTTTTATTCAACCAAGTGACCCTATAGGGGTTTGTATGTGGGATACTTTTCAACTTAAGCTTGTCAACTAATTTAATAGAAATAATATTATTAGTGGATCTAGAATCAATAATAATTTTTCAAACCTTACCTAATATCTTGCATTTAACTCTGAAAATAGATCTCCTTTGACTTGGCTCTTCTCGGATTGGTTCCTTGATAAGTCATAAGTGTCCTTCTAATCATAATATTTTACCCTATCTCTGACTCCAATGCCACCTCTGTTGTCTTTCTTCTAGAAGACTCTTCTTGCACATAACTTATTATTTTCTCTCAACCTTGGGATGATGAAATATTTTTAGGACACCTATATGCAGGATGCCCATATTGGTGACAATTGTAACACTTCATAGAAGAGAAGTAAGATCATCTTCCTTGGCCACTTGATCTACCTCTATAATTGTTGCTAGGGCCTCTACCACTATTGTAACCTCCTTTGCTACTAGATGATTCTCCCTGTTGCTCAATGAGCTTGGAGTCTCCTTGGTTCCTTGCTTCAAAATTCCTTCCTCCAAAGCCTCCTCTATGAAATCTTCCATCTCTTCCTCTTCCTCTGCCCCTACTGCTTGAATCATGCTTCTTCTTAAGATTCTCTTCTACCTTGAGAGCAATTTGATATCATTGATGAACTATCCTTGGGATTAAGAGGCTTATCTCCTCTTGTATGTTCCACCTAAACCCATTTATATACCTAGCCACCTTTAGGCTTTCCTCTTCCATCACATGTAACCTCAAACATAGTTTGTGGAACTCCTCTGTACTATAGGCACTTACTTCTAGTTCTTTTTTCCTTAGGTTTTGTATTTTCTTATGTAACTGTACTTCATAATCATCTGGAAAATAGGTCTCTCTAATTTTTTCCACCATACCTTTCCAACTTGTAATTGGATTCTTTACTTCTTTTATCCTCTCATCTTGTATAAATTTCCACCATTTTAGGGCAGGGACTCTCATTCTTGACTTAGCCACCTTGACTCTTTGAGCCTCACTAACTCCTTCACACTCAAAGTGATTCTCCATCCCTTTTATCCTCTCCATGACTGCTTCTACTTCTATCTTTCCACTAAAAAATGGTACCCCTTCTAAGGAATTTACACTCATGCCCTTCAATGCTCTTAAGAAAGGTTCTTCTTGTAGCACAGGGTCAGAATCAGGGACTTGGTCTTCTACTGCCAACTCCTTACCCTTATCTTCCACTTCTTTGACCTCTCTTACTATTAATTCCATGGTTTCTACTGCTCCTAAATTGTCCCTAATGGTAGATAGTTCTTCTCTAAGGAGTCTATTATCCTCCTCTTGATCTTCCATCTTGTTTTCCAATTCTACATTTGTCACCATTGTTGATGAACCAACTGATTCTGGTGAATATAACATCCACCTTTCCAAGCCCAATATTTAGGCTCTGATACCAATCTTATAGGGGAGTTCTCACAGAGTTAGCTTGAATCACTTCAAAGGCCTCTTCCCTAGACCTAATGGGGCTTCTTCTCAAACACTAATCTAAGGTTAGAATTCTTAGCTCATTTACCCTTCAATTCAAGAACCTCCCTACCAATAGTGTATTCATGCTTCACAGAATCTACTGGGGTAGTTTTCACCAAACCTCTACAAATCCCACACAAATTCTTGCAAGTTTGTACTCACATCAAATTATGTCAATTGAATCCATTCTTGAAGGTTTAGAGTCTTAGTTTGTCCTTTCATCCATCAAGTTCCTCAATTCTAGGAATAGGGCTAGTGGTTTCTTGTAGTCCTATCCAGACTCCTAATTTGGAATAACTCTGAAACTTTACTAACAAGCCCAGAAATAATCTTGTATTCATATACCCTTTTCTAAAAAATCAATGGAATTCTAGGGTTAGTGGTCCTCAAATATTTCGTACAGTAACTCAATACTCTTAGGGACCGTGTCCTTAAAAGTAGGGCTAATAGATTATCGTGGTGAAAATATTCTCAAAACAAGATGAAATGGTTTCATTGACCTTCACAACTACTCTCATGGTATTTTTAGCTACCAAAGACCATCCTATAACTATTGGTATTAACTATCCAATCCAACCCTGCAAATTAAATTCTTCGTTCTTTAAGAATCCCTAGCTGGGATATTGCCAAGCTCGCCTAGGGAAAGAGCTCAAAAATCAAAATCGCAACCTCTAAATCTGAAAAAAATAGAAACAAATTTACAATGGCTCCTCTTTAATTCATCCAAGGAAAAATTACTTGCTACGGTGAGGAATCTCTAAGGAGCCGTGTTTTCTATATACAGTCTAGACTGGTCCAAAGAACACAGAACTGGAAGAAGATTTTATTTACAACTTCAAAATGAAAAATATGAACAAATCCACTCCACAAAGAACTAATAAACAAATATTAGAAGTTAATTACATTGAAAAACCACTTAATTCAATCCATCTATAATGCTTATGAATTGAAAAGCACAAAAATTGTGACAATATAGAATCTACAACTTGCTATTGCTTGTAAATTAAAAACAAAAACATCCAACCTTCATAAAATTCCATGGAAGTCTTTAAATAGGATTCATCCTCCTAGGAAAACCACTCAAACTGATCCAAAACTTATTTTGGACACAAATCAAGTTTTTGGGAAAAGTTGTCGAGCAATTTTCAAAAGTTGCTCAAGCAACATTTTGCACTTTCTTATAATTTTGCTTTTTCATGATTCTAACTCCATGAATGGATTAAAAAAGGTCTTAAACCATGTCATATGACTCAAAAAACCCCAAAAATGTCTTCTTAAGCATTTTTACTTCCCAATACATGTTTTGAGTCATTTTGTCCAATAGGACATTACAAAGGTTACTTGGACCAAAAACCACACAACTCAAACAAAAATATCCCTAAGCATTCCAAAATAACCCTAAAATTTCCTAAACCATTCTAACAACCAAAATAAAAATTTTCAAAAGAAAATGGAGGGCTTCAACCCTACGTGCTCCTACACCAAGAAGGGTCTGCCACTTTGTCCTCCCAAAGAAAAGAATCAAAAGATTATTGCACCACCTCAACAGGAGCGTATTTTGGAATTGAACAAGGGAAATGCGATTTGTGAGAAAATTATTAAGGAAAGTGAGATTATTATGAATGAATGGGGAGGATAATATCTTGAAACATGACACAAATAATGTTAAGGTTCACAAGAGTGATGAAAATTAGGATACTGTAATAGAGGTAGAAGAGGGATAAATAATTGAAGCTAGGCCATTAGAGACTCCACTGGTGATTAATACAAAGGAAATGGTTGTAGAGGAAAATTTGGATAGTAGCGACAACATAGAGATGCGGTAAGTAATATGGATGCCCCGTTAGCTGGAGGAAACACCGCCAGGGGAGAATACATGGAAGAAATCAAAAGGCCAAGGGTTAGGATGGATGATGTGGGATTGGGTCTGGAACACATATGGAATGGGGTAATATACTACCTGATGGATGGGATAATTAAGGAATTTATTATTGAAGAAGAGCTTTCTCAGGAGAAGGAAGAGCTCATTTCTAGAATCATGGAGATGGAGGAGGAAGAAGACAATGAGGAAAATATGATGAGAGAAATTGTAGAATTGGGGAGGAAATAAGAGGAGGAGGAGGATATACACTTAGGATTAGAAAAATTTAACTTAGGAAAGGAGGCCCTTGATTTTGCTAAGATTAGCAGGAAAGGGGGGAAAAATAACTCTCATAATTAAGGGCTTGAGCTAGCAATGTAGGTGGTCAAGCCAAAATTAATACTCTGATTAAGGTTGGGAAGGGGAAGGTCCTTCCCATGGAGTCATGAGAGTCATCACTTGGAATGTTAGGGGCTCAAGTACCCCTAAAAAGAAACATATAGTCAAATGTTGCATTTCTACATTTTATTACTACAAGAAACAAAACTAAAACAAGGGGAAATATATAATTTTAACAAAACAATGGGGGTTATGAATATGGTAGGAGCCCCTACTCATGGAGCTTCAGGAGGGTTGGTATTTACCTGGGACCCAAGGGTTATCTCCTTCTCTAAATTGGAAATTAATCATAAGTGGATGAGTGATATGGCTAGAAGTATTAAGATTTGCCTTCAATTTGTAGTTATTAATGTATATGGCCCTATCCAAAATAGAGATAAGCTTCATAAACGAAAAGAGATAGAAGAATATTTGGAAACAATACTTGATTGAATATATATTGTAGGTGGGGATTAAATGCCATTATAGATCGCAATGAAAAAAGGAGAGGCATTTGGAGGGAGGCCCAATCAACAACAAATTTCAGAGCATGGGTAAATAACAAACAATCTGTTTGAAATTAAAATAGAAAAGGATGCATTCACATGGAATAACATAAGGTTATGTTTCAGTCACATAGCAGAAAAATTAGACAAATTCTTCCTAAAAGGAATCTTGGTAGATTTCCCTTTTACTCTCTCAGCAGATGTTCTTCTTAGGGTGGGCTCAAACCATTTTCATGTTCTCCTAAACATCTTGGAGTACTTACAGCCCAAGCGAAGCCCATTTAAATTTGAAAAAATATGGTTAAGAGATTGAAACCTGAAGATTGATGGAGATGTGGTGGACTGAAGTAGAGGTTTGGGGTTCTAAACTATATTGCCTTGTTTCCAAATTGAAAATATTAAAAACTAAACTCATGGAATGGAATAAAAACAACTTTGGAAACATCCTTGAAGAAAAAGTTAGGGTAGAAAAGGAATTAGAATTTGTGAACAACGAGGTAATTGAGAAAGGGATGAATGCAAATCTCTACTCCTTGGAATAAAAATTGTTTGGGAGTAAAAGCACAATAAGCTGTCACCCTTTTACAAAGGAAAAGGTTAACAACACCAAAACTGTAAAACTTCAAGGGCATAAAAGTCACATTTCTATTGAGAATTTAAAGATTATGTAAACTGATGAAATGTGTGAAATAGGATGAATTTTATGCCTATAATTGTTTTAAAAAAAATGAACAATAATTAATTTTTTTTTTGAAATTTTTAGGTCTATTTTTTTGTTTCCTAAAAAATACTGAAAATCAGGGGGTTTACTTCTCGCCAAATCATTATAAGTAAAACATTATTTTTTCATCCAATTTCAGAATATGTTTTAGATGATGACATGTATAGCTAGTGCAAAAAAAAAGAAGGAAATATTTTCGATCTATAGTTTTCTTGTTATAAGTATTCAAAGTCGAACTTACCTGAATGCAACAGTTTTTGTCTCCCGCCACTTTTCCCCTATCAAAAATATACCAAAAACGAAATAATTACATATGTTTGAAGAGGAATCTATTCTCTAGTGTTGTATATGATTTTAATTTTTTTTGAATTGAAGAAATATGATGGCCCAATAAGTCCAGAGAAACATGGATTGAGGCTAGGGAAAAAAACATAATTTTTTTTCATAATAGTACTTGTTCAGGCTTAGAATTGTCACCCTAACTCAGGCATTAGGGCTATACAACAATTCCATACTAACAATGGAAACTTCTCCTAGCTATGGGTAGACTATGAATGAAGAGGAATCTCCAGATTCTAGGCCGGTTCCTATAAAATATGGGATATCACTCTCTTGATTTGTAATTTTCTATATGGAAAAGGGAGAAAGTTTTTAAAACTGAATGGGAAATGGGGTGATACACCAAGAATGAATTCAGATTTATGATGAAAAGACAAAAATAGTAACTCCAGCTCACATATCAAAAGTTTGACCCTTCAAATCTCTAATCAACATATAGGTTAACAGACCTTACTATTAGGGTTAAACCACAAATAGCTCAGATAGTTCACAAACATACATTTTCCATACAAGGTTTTAAATAACTGATCACTTTAAAAAGGAGTTTAGAGACACTCACTTCTCTTGGATAACAATGAAAACAACACTTGCAAATAAAGATGAAATAGGATTATAGAATCAAAACTCCACATGTATGAGCCAAAAATATCTGCTTTATTCTTCACAAAAATTTGATAGAATGTGATTGCAAACGGGAATCCAAGGCATCAAAGAACAATGAGTTCACTTTTAACCTTTCCTCCAATATCTGCAACTCAAAGGATACAAAAATGACAGACACACAACTATAGGAATAGTAGAAATTCACTAAGCTAAATCTCCACCAAATTTGACCTCCCTAACAATATGCAAATTCTTTCTCTAAATATCCAACATAGCTTAATTTCAAAATCATCTTCCCTCCAAAACCATCTTACCATAAGTAAGACACTAAACTCATAATTAACTCCCCCAAATCTGGCTTAAATAATAGCATCCCTAAGGTCTATTAACATGATACATCTCATTTGCTAAATCCATCAACCTAATTTGAATACATGATATCCAAATCCTAAAACCCTACTTAGCAAATCGAGAGGGACATAACCCTAACCACTACTTGACATCATCACCACACATAGACTCTGTTGAAACCACACCCGAGCATTGGAGGTAACTGCAGTCTGTTTCAAATTTGATGTCGATATGACCATCTTTAAAGAAAAGACAGTTGTAGCATGTCGTGGCACTTAAAAGTACCAATGTGGCTTTGTAGAAGGGATGTTGATGCACTGGCACTAACATAGATTTTAATTCATCTATCTGCGGACTTCAGTTTTGATTAAAACATATTGCATTTGTTCATCGACTCACTTTGCATCTTAGGTTTTTCTGTTGTAATCCCGCCATGTTGGTTTCAAAACCATGATCTTGCAATGAAATCCACCATATTCTATGGGAAAGAACTTCTTTTTTGAGCTTTTGGTAGGAAGGAGAGTGTATAGTTTTGTTTTCCATAACACATGGCGTCTTTTGCTCTGAGTCTTACTTCAAAGGCTGCGGCTTTTGATCTGTTGTTTGCTTGAAAATGGGCCCCAACTGTAAGTTTACTTTGCACTTGTTTAATTTTAAGATACTTTGCTGATATTATGCCATAATACATGGTGCTAAATAATGATTTTAGTCTTTTTACCTCCACCATGGGTTTTGAACTTGTAGTGTACAATGAAGACTCGGGCTCTCTGTTTGTAACCGCCACCACTGCATTTTGAAAGCTAATCACTGCTGCCATCTTGGAATGGTTTGGAGCTGTGGCTGAGGTGTCAAGCCCATGAACTCTGATTATGAATTGGGGATGTCCCAGCCACAGCTTCAGGACTCAACCCTAGTTGTCTGTGTAACATGGAATCACATCACTGCTGTCCTTCAAGCTATGGTTGAGATAATGGGTAAAGTCGTCTCAGCCACAGCTTCATACTTATCCCCAGTTGGAAATGCGACTATAAAGCACTACCACTTTTGTCCTTCCATCAAACCCATGGGTAATAGACCAATTTATGAATTTTTTTTATGTGACCACCATGCAGGTTTTTCTGGAAACTGTGACTCTCTTTAGCATTTTAAAAAAAATGGAGCTTATGAATGAAAGATGGAGTCGATACATTTTTTTTTTTTAGCTTCATGACATCTTTCAGTCATAAGCTTCACATTTTTTCATGCGAGTTGCTACAGACACAAATTGGAACATGAAGACACATCTCTTGGCATAAAAAGATAAGTCGACTCCTTCTGTTGTTTGTTCATCCCCTGCTTTTGCAATGATCTTCACTTGCTTAATGTATGTTAGTGCATTCTGTTTGGTGTCGACCGTAGCTTTAAATCTTTATCCAACTGCTAAACTATCATTTGTTTGTTATCCATGGATCTTGGCTCTACTCAATGTTGAAGCTCACTTGCTTAGTGCTTTTGATGTATGTTAGTCCTCTGTTTGATGCTCGACTATAGTTAAAACCCACATACAACCTTTGAACTATCCTTTGTTCACTATCGAGCCCATAAAATTTTTCTCTACTCAATGTCGAAGCTCATTATCTGATGTCGACTGTTTCTACTTGCATTACTTTAAAACCACTACACAGCTCTGCACTTGGAATTATCGATTTGATGCTTGTCTCCATTTTAAAGTGAACCACAGGATTTGCACTGTCTGAATGTTTTAATAAAAAACATTGTTACCGCTGTCTTCAAACACTAGTAATTAGCAAATAGAATATATGTTTCCTTGTTAAATGACATTTCATTGTTTGAAAAAGAAACATACATAAGATTTTTAACTGCAATATTATGTTGAAAAACACTATGAATTTACAATCTTGATGACAGTACCGAGCATCTCTGTTAGCATTTAAAACACAAACATGTTGAATATGCTGTTGTTCTTTAATGTAGAAATACACTATTTTTTTCTGAAGTACTTAGGAAAGAACAAACCCATGGGGTTCAAGGATGGGCTCGTGACTCCCATGGATTTTACTTCAAAATAGTAAACTCATTCTGCATATACAATTCTTGCCCTGTTACATGCTTTGTTCTGTTATCAAGAATGTTTATCTTTTCCAAAACATCTATATGAGATGTAAACTTTGCAAAAAGAAATTGTCTCAATCAGTTTCTCTAAAACAGATTATGTATTGTAATATTCTAGCATGATCAAGCATTTTTTTTGAAAAATGTAGCCTATGGATATCTTGTAATACCTTTCCATTATGTCTGTTCTCTATATGTACACACTCATGCTGATTTAGTGAACTTTTACAAATGTATAGCAGCCAGATATATGTGAAGAAATACTTACTATAACAACACTTTCACACTTTTCATTAATTGCATAAAAACAGTGAATTTTTAGAGTCTTTAAATTCTATAATTCATCAGCTTTCTTCGTTCATGTCCTTTTTGTAGCATCTTTGAATCCTTCATGTGTCTGCACCTCATCCTTCTTATGTACATGAGCAATAACCTTCTGAGATATCAACCATCCTTTTTGCATATAATGCCTCATGTGAAGTTCGAGCACGGGCTTGTGACATTCATTGCATTATTTTCTGTTGTTTTTTGCATTCAATTATAGATATCTGTCCACTTGCACACAAAATAACACTTAATTTATTAGGTCATCAAATCATATACACCAGTCAATGTTTGTGAGTGAATATAAGATAACATTCACTTATGAATACTGGTTGGTTTGTGTTATTTGATGAACTCAT
>MU227798.1:1065307-1075914 GCA_018584345.1 Thuja plicata
GTAAAGAATTTCCTCCCATGGACTAGATCATTACTGAAATATCACTATTCAAGCTTTTGAGAAAGTATAGAAAAGCATATTTGGCAGAGGGTCTTACCATGGCAGGAATCCTATTCCAAGTCTTCTGAAATCTGAGATTAAAATCACTTAACTCTTCCTGAGGAGACCTTTTGATAGTAGTTAATTGCTCCACTAAAGATAAATTATCAGATTTGTCCTCAAAAAACTTAGAAAGCCTATCACCAAAAACATCGCAAGTAGCAATAGAATTCACTTGAAGATTTCTATACCAGTCAAGAGCTTTACCTTTAAGTGATGCAACCAACAGTTTATAGCCACATCTTCCTCCGTGACATGGTGGACATTGCACAGGGATGCAATATCTCTGATGTGTTCAATAGCTATCACCTAACCTTCTCCGGTGAACGATGGCAGACCTTTCAAGGCAGCCAATGGTATATTATTGTGATTTGCAATGTGGAGAGGACTACCTCGATCAAAAGGGACAAAAGGAAGATTTCTTTCCATTCCTACTGTTGGTGGTACTTGTTGCTGAATAGAAGGTACAACAGGAGGTTGAGTATGCTGAACTACCTTCCTTTGGTAAGTCTTCAAATTGTGGGGATTTGTTGTAGTAACACTCGTAGAAGCTCCAAAAATAGAATTATTTATAGATAAATCTTCAATACTTGGAAACTTTGATCTGGAATGAGTAGGAACACTCAGATCTTCAGGGAGATTAATTTCTTCAATAATAACCTCAAGTTCTTCTAAATTCACAGCTTGATCTTCAAAAATGGGATTTTCAGATGAATAAAAATTTGAGTTCAATAGAGCACATCTTGGATCTTGTGATGTTCTTCCACCTCTGGATGCTCTTCCTCCTCTTCTGCTTGTCTGTAACTCTTGGTACACAAATCCTTGCTTGTTTGATCTTGTTGGAGTTTTGCTCATTAAAATCCACACTGAGCAATCATAGAACTTAAATCAGAACTGAGAAGCAGTTCGCTCTCCCACCGGCCGTGCCAAAAAATGTTCAGGCTTAGAATTGTCACCCTAACTCGGGCATTATGGCTATACGACAATTCCATCCTAACAATGGAAACCTCTCCTAGCTGTGGGTAGACTATGAATGAAGAGGAATCTCTAGATTCTAGGCCGGTTCCTATAAAATATGGGATATTACTCTCCTGATTTGTAATTTTGTATATGGAAAAGGGAGAAAGTTTTTTAAATTGAATGGGAAATGGGGTGATACACCAAGAATGAATTCAAATTTCTGATGAAAAGACAAAAATAGTAACTCCAACTCACATATCAAAAGTTTGACCCTTCAAATCTCTAATCAACATATAGGTTAATAGACCTTACTATTAGGGTTAAACCACAAATAGCTACGATAGTTCACAAACATACATTTTCCATACAAGGTTTTAAATAACTAATCACTTTAAAAATGAGTTTAGAAACACTCACTTCTCTTGGATAACAATGAAAACAACACTTGCAAAGAAAGATGAAATAGGATTATAGAATCAAAACTCCACATGTATGAGCCAAAAATATCTACTTTATTCTTCACCAAAATATGATAGAATGTGATTGCAAACAGGAATCCAAGGCATCAAGGAACAATGAGTTCACTTTTAACCTTTCCTCCAACATCTGCAACTCAAAGGATACAAAAATGAAAGACACACAACTATAGGAATAGTAGAAATTCACTAAGCTAAATCTCCACCAAATTTGACCCCCCTAACAATATGCAGATTCTTTCTCTAAATAGCCAACATGGCTTAATTTCAAAATCATCTTCCCTCCAAAACCATCTTACCATAAGTAAGACACTAAAATCATAATTAACTCCCCCAAATCTGGCTTAAATAATAGCACCCCTAAGGTCTATTAGCATGATACATCTCATTTGCTAAATCCATCAACCTAATTTGAATACATGATATCCAAATCCTAAAACCCTACTTAGAAAATTGAGAGGGACATAACCCTAACCACTACTCGGCATCATCACCACACATAGACTCTGTTGAAACCACACCCGAGCATTGGAGGTAACTGTAGTCTGTTTCGAATTTGATGTCGATATGACCATCTTTAAAGAAAAGACAGTTGCAGGATGTCATGGCACTTAAAAGTACCAATAAGGCTTTGTAGAAGGGATGTTGATGCACTGGCACTGACATAGCTTTTAATTCATCTGTCTGTGGACTTCAGTTTTGACTAAAACATATTGCATTTGTTCATCGACTCACTTTGCATCTTAGGGTTTTCTGTTGTAATCCCACCATGTTGGTTTCAAAACCATGATCTTGCAATGAAATCTGCCATGTTCTATGGGAAAGAACTTTTGTTTCAAGCTTTTGGTAGGAAGGAGAGTGTATAGTTTTGTTTTCCATAACACATGGCATCTTTTTCTCTGAGTCTTACTTCAAAGGCCGCAGCTTTTGATATGTTGTTTGCTTGAACACGGGCTCAAACTGTAAGTTTACTTTACACTTGTTTAATGTTAAGATACTTTGCTGATATTATGCCATAATACATGGCACTGAATAATGATTTTAGTCTTTTTACCTCCACTGTGGGTTTTGAACTTGCAGTGTACAATGAAGACTCGGGCTCTCTGTTTGTAACCGCCACCACTGCATTTTGAAAGCTAATCACCACTGCCACCTTAGAATGGTTTGGAGCTGTGGTTGAGGTGTCAAGCCCACGAACTCTGATTATGAACTGGGGATGTCCTAGCCACAGCTTCAGGACTCATCCCCAATTGTTTGTGTAACATGGAATCACATCACTGTTGTCCTTCGAGCTGTGGTTGAGATATTGGGTAAAGTCATCTCAGCCACAACTTTAGACTTATCCCTAGTTGGAAACGCGACCATAAAGCACTACCACTGCTATCCTTCCATCAAACCCATGGGTAACAGACCAATTTATGAATGTTTGTTATGTGAACACCATGTGGGTTTTCTGGAAACCGTGACTCTCTTCAGCATTTTCAAAAAAATGGAGCTTATGACTGAAAGATGCAGTCGATACATTTGTTTTTTTTTAGCTTCATGAAATCTTTCAGTCATAAGCTTCACTTTTTTTCATGCGAGTTGCTACAGACACAAATTGGAACATGAAGACACATCTCTTGGCATAAACAGATAAGTCAACTCCTTCTATTGTTTGTTCATCCTCTGCTTTTGCAATGATCTTCACTTGCTTAATGTATGTTAGTGCATTCTTTTTGGTGTCGACCGTAGCTTTAAATATTTATCCAACTGCTGGACTATCATTTGTTTGTTATCCATGAATCTTGGCTCTACTCAATGTTGAAGCTCACTTGCTTAGTGCTTTTGATGTATGTCAGTCCTCTGTTTGATGCTCGACTGTAGTTAAAACCCACATACAACCTTTGAACTATCCTTTGTTCACTATCAAGCCCATAAACTTTTGCTCTGCTCAATGTCGAAGCTCATTATCTGATGTCGACTGTTTCTACTTGCATTACTTTAAAACCACTACACAGCTCTGCACTTGGAATTATCGATTTGATGCTTGTCTCCATTTTAAAGTGAACCACAGGATTTGGAGTGTCTGAATGTTTTAATAAAAACCATTGTTACCATTGTCTTCAAACACCAGTAACTAGCAAATAGAATATATGTTTCCTTGTTAAATGACATTTCATTGTTTGAAAAAGAAACATACATAAGATTTTTAACTGCAACATTATGTTGAAAAACACTATGAATTTAAAATCTTGATGACAGTACCGAGCATCTCTGTTAGCATTTAAAACACAAACATGTTGAATATGTTGTTGTTCTTTAATGTAGAAATACACTATTTTTTTTCTGAAGTACTTAGGAAAGAACAAACCCATGGGGTTCGAGCACGGGCTCGTGACTCCCATGGATTTTACTTCAAAATAGTAAACTCATTCTGCATATACAATTCTTGCCCTGTTACATGTTCTGTTCTATTATCAAGAATGTTTATCTTTTCCAAAACATCTATATGAGATGTAAACTTTGCAAAAAGAAATTGTCTCAATCAGTTTGTCTAAAACATAATATGTATTGTAATAGTCCAGCATGATCAAGCATTTTTTTTGAAAAATGTAGCCTATGGATATCTTGTAATACCTTTCCATTATGTTTGTTCTCTGTATGTGGACACTCATGCTGATTTAGTGAACTTTTACAAATGTATAGCAGCCAGATATATGTGAAGAAATACTTACTGTAACAACACTTTCACACTTTTCATTAATTGCATAAAAACAGTGAATTTTCAGAGTCTTTCATTTCTGTAATTCATTAGCTTTCTTCATTCTTGTCCTTTCTGTAGCATCTTTGAATCCTTCATGTGTCTGCACCTCATCCTTCTTATGTACATGAGCAATAACCTTCTGAGATATCAACCATCCTTTTTGCATATAATGCCTCATGTGAAGTTCGAGCATGGGCTCATGACATTCATTGCATTATTTTCTGTTGTTTTCCGCATTTAGTTATAGATACCTGTCCACTTGCACACAAAATAACACTCAATTTATTAGGTCATCAAATCATATACACTAGTCAATGTTTGTGAGTGAATATAAGATAACATTCACTTATGAATACTGGTTGGTTTGTGTTATTTGATGAACTCATAGGTTGATCTAATCATGAAAAAGGTTTCTCAGACGGTAATACTAAGTCCCTTTCATTTAGATATCTGATTATATTGAGAAGAACAACATGTATTAGAGTAATCATACATAGCAAAAGGTTTCATGTTTAGAACAAGTCCCTTTAATACTATTCTTCAGATATTATGGATGAATGTTTTCTCATTACATTGATTTCATCAGATTAATATGCAGTTTTCAGAAAGATTGATTGTGTGTTGTTTATGTTCCATGTATTGCTTAGATCCAACTGGATCTAACATCTTTTTCACCATGTTTCCGGTAAACCCTAAGAAGACCTATATGCAGATGAAGATGGACTATGAAGACCTAGGACCTGAAATGCAACAAGCAATGAAGACCTAACATGCAAGCATTAAAAAACCAACCAAAAGGCAATACATGGGACCTCTACTCCATACTTTCAATTATGCCTTTTATTCTGCAATGTACTATTGTTGATATGAAAAGAAAGATGAAATAACATTTGTATAATTCATTCAGCTTGAATGCACAATGTAATTGATCGGAATTGTATTTTAGAAATTCTGGAATGTGATCAATTCTTAGAGTACAAAATGACAATTTTGTGAAAATGAATGTAATTATGAAATGTTGATTAATAATACCTGAAGGATAATATTAATGGGACCTCTAAAATGCAATCTCTTCATGTTTATGATAATTTGATGCATGCTAAAAATTAGGATAATAGTACTAAACAACGTAGGATTATTAATAAGATAACCAACATCAATAATAGGAATAGTAAAATCATTGAAGACCCTAAGGAGATAACTAAGGAAGTTGTTAATCATTTTGAGAACATCCTAAAAAACTTGGAAGAATATGATATAAGCCATCAATTAGAGATCCTAGCTAACATTCCTAAGATTATTTCAGCACAACAAAACATAGCACTGACCGCTAAATTTACTAAGGAAGAGATTGAAAATACTATTATAAAAATGAAACTAGATAAGGCCCCAGAGCCAGATGGTTTCTCAGCCTTCTACTTTCAAAAATGTTGGCATTTCATTGGGGATGAGGTTGTGGCAGCCATGGATGGGGTTAGGAATTATGGAAATATCTTGAAGAAAATTAACAATAACTTCCTTACTCTTATCCCTAAAAAGTATAAAATAGAGAACTTCGATGACTTCAAGCCCATTTCACAATGTAATACCCTCTACGAAATCCTTACTAAAACTTTGAAAAATAGAATTCAGAAGCTTCTCCTCGATCTCATTAGTGAAGAGAAAACTGGTTTTATTAAAAAAAAATCCATATATGATGGTGTAATTATAGCCCAAGAGGCCATACATTTGGTCCTACAAAATCATAACCGTAGCATTCTTGTAAAGCTCAACATTAGGAAAGCCTATGATAAAGTAGACTAGATTTTTCTACGCAGATGCCTTGAGGCCTTTGGCTTCTCAAGGAAGTGGATCAATTTAATCTTTGAATAGCTATCCACTCCCAAAATACCAATTATAATTAATGGCTCACCCAAGGGGTTCTTTAATGTATCTAGAGGTTTAAGACAGGGGGATCCCATATCCCCCTTCTTGTTCATCATCGTGTCAGAAGATCTAGGCAGTTCAATCACCAAAGCTAGAGAAACAGGGCAGATTAAAGGCATTAGGATAACTTCTAATTTAGAACCCGCAACTCGTCAACATTTTGTTTATGATACAAAACTCTATGGTGAAGGGGAGAAGCAAGAAGCCCATGAAATTAAGAACATCCTCAATACCTATTCTGATGCATCTTGTCAAGAAATTAATGAAGAAAACTCTGAAATCCTTTTCTTCAACACTGATAGCTCAGTACAAGAAGACATATATAACATTTTGAACTTTAAAAAATGCAATCTACCTTGAAAATTCCTAGGTATCCCTTTGGATAAGGGGAATCAATCAAATAATTTATGGGACCAAGTCACAAAGAAGATAATAAAGATAACAAAATCCTGGAAAGGGAAATGGTTGTCATCGATTGGCAAGACAGTTAAGCTCAAATAAAATCTTTCTTCTTTACCAATTTATCAATTATCTTGTATGGAGCTGCCAACCAATAAAATAGAGGAGATAAATAGAAGCCTAAGGACCTTCTTCTGGAAATGATAAGAGGATAAGTAGAAAATATCATTAATTTCTTGGGATAAAGTCTGCAGACCAAAGGAGGAGGGCGGTCTAGGGATAAAAACAAACTTAGAAGAATAGAGTAGAGATTTAGGGGCTAAGTTGGTATGGAGAATGTACAAAAATCCCAACTTAAAATGGGTCAAGATCCTTAGACATAAATATTTATCAGGAAATGACATCTTGGCCATTTTCAGAATGACATCCCCACCTAAAGGCTCCCAAATTTGGAACCTTATGTTGGACTGTAGAGATATCATATTAGCAAAGTTGACTTGGGACCTAGGAAATGGGGAAAAGGCCAGATTATGGGAGGACTCATGGGGTGGATTCCCCACTCTAAACAACACACATAAATATGAAAAATCCAAAATATGGCTGGAGGAGAATTGGGGGAAAACATCAACAACTATGTTGAGGGTGATTTAATCTAGGGTTGGAAACAAAAACCTATAGAGGATAGTAGGATACCAGACCAAGAGAGAGTGGATTTGAATAGTAATCTTAGTGGGAGAAACATAACCTTCTTACAAGGGGAAGATAGGTTGGTTTGGAATGGCTCCAAATAAGGTGAATATAGTACCAAAGAAGGATACAACATTCTCATCAAGAAGTTCCTTAGGCCTCAGAGCGATATCCCTCTTAATTTGTATTGGGATAAATACTACCTCCCTAAGGCAGGATTGTTCTCATGGATAACCCTTTAGAATAAGATCCTGACAGCTAATAGATTTAGAAAAATGGCGTATGAAGGTTCCAGTAGGTGCCCTCCATGTGAAAATGAGGAATAAATTGTAAACCATACTACTAACTTGTTAATATGCCACTAAGTGTTGGCAATAGATTTGTAAAAATTTAAGGTAGACCACAGTCCTCCCCAACTCAATTATAGATCTGTTGAAGTGCAAGCCAACTCTCAACAAGCATTTCCTTTATGGTACATTATAGGTAATGGATCCTTATATAGTCATTTGGGAGTTGTGGAAGGAGTGTAATAGAAGGATATGTAAGGATAAGAATTGGGTATTGAGCAACTAAACAAGAAAATAGAGTAGTCATCATTGAATCTCTTAATAGTAGAATTTTAAGTATTCCTAGGTTAGAGGCTAAAATGAATTACTGGGATGAAAAGATGAGGAGTAGATGGATAGGTCTCCAAATACCCCCTAACAAGAAAATAGAGCAGTCATCATTGAATCTCTTAATAGTAGAATTTTAAGTATTCCTAGGTTAGAGGCTAAAATGAATTATTGGGATGAAAAGATGAGGAGTAGATGGATAGGTCTCCAAATACCCCCTATATAGGCTCTGGAGAGGGAAAAAACAAATAAAAAAGAGATGAATGTAAGTGGTCTCCTCCCTAGAGTGGATGGTTCAAACTAAACTTTGATGGGGTGTCAAGAGGTAACCCCGGACAGGAAGGAGCTGGCTGGTGTCTTCATAACTCAAATAGGATAGAGATCGCTAGACAATCTAAGCCTTTATGATGGGAGTCTAACAATGTTGCAGAACTCACTGCATTAACATAGTGATTGCTAGCTTGTAGAAAATTGGGGATTGCCAATTTAGAGGCGGAAGAGGACTCAACTATTATAATTAATGCCCTCAGGAAAGGATATATGCCCAGTTGAAAAATGAATGCAATCCTAGAGAGAGATCTCATTTTAACTAAGAATTTTAAGAAATGTATCTTTAATCACATCTATCGAGAATGAAATTCCAGAGCAGATGAGCTAGCAAACTTAGGTGTTGATGGAGTAACATTGCAACAAATTTATATGTGTCATGGAGTATTAAATGAGTCTTTTAGTAGTTCTTTACTCTAGCTTTATCACCTTAATATTAATTACAAAATGGATGATTTTTATTACAAAACCTTTTGATTTAACAAGTAAAATAAATCTCATTTTTAATGGATGGTTGTATTAGTAGTGATAGAGTGAACACTTTCATAGTTGCTATGGTTGTGCATAGAAATGATTTTCTTGACATACTATCTACAAAGTATTAGCAATTCTTATTTATGTCTTTAAAAATAGAGAAAAATATTTTTTAGAAGTCACAATAGAAAAATATTAATTAAATATGGTGACATATATAAATTGAGGGAAGATTATTATTTAACATTGTAACATATAAAATATTACTGTGTAACATATAAAATGTGATGTCACATTTGAAAATGTAGATGTTTGTGTGTGGGGAAGATAAGATGTTCCTTTTAACCTCAAATGCACAAATGAAAGATCCAAATTGATTAACCGAAAAGAAGGATCAATGCACAAATGAATCATCCATTCGAAAATGAGAGCAAAGAGGAAAGATCTTAAATTCCCATTTTAGAAAGGAATGTATATGATAGTTCTAGGAATTGAAATGGTTGAGATGAAGTACCAACCTTAAAATAGTGCAGATCAAAGAACGCTATTTTTTGAGGTCTGTAGGCTATTTCTGGAAAAACTAAAGTATGATCTGAAACCAGAACGCAGAGACAAACAAAACCCAAAAATATTTTTCTGTTATGATGTCAACTTATGAAAAAGTTCAACCTTGACCCACAAATGTCAACCCTGACCCAATAATGTTGACCTTGACCTGCATAGATTCGAAAGTGACTCTGTTCGCGCCGTCCGGAAGAAAGCTGAAAAGGGTATCCAGATCTGGGTTCAAATATGCAGTCCTGAACCTATACCTGCAGAAAAATAGATTTTTTTATTGGGGGGGAGGGGTTTTCCTTGGTCAAACCCTGGTTTTGGAATTAACCTTAGATACATGTAATTGAAATTGCAAAAATAGACAAAGTAAATGCATAAATTCACCTTGCTTGTAAAAGTCTTTGTGGAGGATTCGAATCCTTGAATCCACAAGTATGAATGCACCAATGGATCTAGAATGTAGGATGTAGGATGTCTTCAATCAATTTCTTGTAGATCTCCAACACCAAGTCTTGAATGGCTTCTTGAATTTGGAAAAGACTTGGAAGAAGGTGGATGGAGAGATCACCAAAAGGGCACTATGTAGCTTGAATCCTTTAATGGCCTCCAATGGATCTCCTTCATGAAAATGGATGCTTGAATTATTGAGAATGGATGAATTATTTATTGAAATCTTGCTTGAATGCTTTCTTGAATTGCACTTGAAGATAGTTTGAGAATGCTTGATCATGATTAGAAGACTTACAGAAAATGAGAGGAGAAGGCTTCCTTTTATATGAAATTAGGGCACAATCTTCTAAGGAGGTCGACATAGGAGAATTAAATTCCCATTAAAGTCTTTACCCCTAGGAGAGGACCTATGTTAAATATAATTTAGGAATCGATGCTTCGGAACCCGAAATAGCTGACTCAGAAGCGGGAAATAACTTTTGCAAAGAGCGACATCCAGAAACTGGAAGACCCTGAAGTTTGAACCCTTGGTCAAGGTTGAGATTGACATTAACCTAGGTCAGGGTTGAGGTCAACATAGACCCAAAAGGTTGACACTGACCTTGAGGTCAAAGATCTCAGATCTTCAATCCAGGATGCAAAAATCAGGTTGGAAAGAAGTGGAAAGAGGGATAGAACAAGGGGAAAGCCAGGTCTAGATCAGGAACCCATTCAAGGTGCTTGTCATGACCACAAAACACTTACTCAAAAGGCTAAACAAGTATACAATGGAAGTGCTTCCATTTTCTGACTATACATTTAGCCCCCACTTTAGCAAGAGTATGGACTCAACACAAACTCTTGGTAAAGGAGAACATAGAGAAAGGACAATCTTATTGGAATCAAAAGGGACAA
>MU227798.1:1079303-1093393 GCA_018584345.1 Thuja plicata
ACATGATAATGAATAAAGAAATGCATAGAAAATAGATTTAAATACATCCAAATACATTCAAATGAAATCTATAAGCATGAAAAATGTAAATGTTTTTGTATTTTTAAAGCAATTTGTGATTTTTAATCTTTGATATATAAATGCAAGATCATAAAATAAATCTACTTTTAAATGCATGTAAGATCTAACATAAGATGCAAATCTAACACCAAAAAGAAAGCGTTGTCTATCGCAGATTCACCAAAATGTAACATATAAAATGTTACTATGTAACATATAAAATGTGATGTCACATTTGAAAATGTAGATGTTTGTGTGTGGGTAAGATAAGATATTCCTTTTAACCTCAAATGCACAAATGAAAGATCCAAATTGATTAACCCAAAAGAAGGATCAATGCACAAATGAATCATCCATTCAGAAATGAGAGCAAAGAGGAAAGATCTTAAATTCCCATTTTAGAATGGAATGTATATGATAGTTCTAGGAATTGAAATGGATGAGATGAAGTACCAAACTTAAAATAGTGCAGATCAAAGAACACTATTTTTTGAGGTCTGTAGGCAGTTTTTGGAAAAACTGAATTATGAACAGGAAACAGAACACAAAGATGAACAAAACCCAAAAATATTTTTCCGTTCCGATGTCATCTTATGAAAAAGGTTGACCTTGACCCACAAATTTCAACCCTAGCCCAATAATGTCAACCCTGACCTGCACAGATCCGAAAGTGACTCTGTTCGCGCCGTCCAAAAGAAAGCCGAAAAGGGTATCCAGATCTGGGTTCAAATCCGTAGTCCTAAACTTCTACCTACAAAAAAAGAGATTTGTTTTTTTGGGGGGAGGGGTTTGCCTTGGTCAAACCCCGGTTTTGGAATTAACCTTAGATATATGTAATTGAAATTGCAAAAATAGACAAAGTAAATGCATAAATTCAACTTGCTTGTAAAAGTCTTAGTGGAGGATTCGAATCATTGAATCCACAAGTATGAATGCACCAATGGATCTAGAATGTAGGATGTAGGATGTCTTCAATAAATTTCTTGTAGATCTCCAACACCAAGTCTTGAATGGTTTCTTGAATTTGGAAAAGGCTTGGAAGAAGGTGGATGGAGAGATCACCAAAAGAGCACTATGTAGCTTGAATCCTTCAATGGCATCCAATGGATCTCATTCATGAAAATGGATGCTTGAATGCTTGAGAATGGATGAATGATTATTTGAAATCTTGCTTTAATTCTTGCTTGAATTTCACTTGAAGACAGTTTGAGAATGCTTGATCACGATTAGAAGACTTAGAGAAAATGAGAGGAGAAGGCTTCCTTTTATATGAAATTAGGGCACAATCTTCTAAGGAGGCCAAAATAGGAGAATTAAATTCCCATTAAAGCCTTTACCCCTAGGAGAGGACCTATGTTAAATATAATTTAGGAATCGATGCTTCGGAATTTGAAACAGCCGACTTGGAAGCGGGAAATAAATTTTGCAAAGACCGACATCCAGAAACTCGAAGACCCTAAAGTTTGAACCCTGGGTCAAGGTCGAGGTTGAACTTGACCTAGGTCAGGGTTGAGGTTGACCTTGACCTAGGTTAGGGTTGAGGTCGACATAGACCCAAAATTTTGACCCTGACCCTGAGGTCAAAGATCTCAGATCTTCAATCCGGGATGCAAAAATCAGGTTGGAAAGAAGTGCAAAGAAGGACAGAACAAGGGGAAAGGTAGGTCTAGATCAAGAACCCATTCAAGGCCCTTGTCATGAACCCAAACCACTTACTCAGAAGGCTAAACAAGTCTACAATGGAAGTGCTTCCATTTTCCGACTATACAAACATATTTTAGTCTAATTTAAAATAAAATATTTTCAAATTAAAGACGTAATTGACATAATCATATACTTGGTATATACAATTTTAAACTCTTTAACTGGTTTATAAAATCATTTTTTTTTTAAAATTACTACTAAAAACTTGAAAGGATACAAAATAAGAATACATCACTACCGACTCCTCTTCATGGAGACAAATGAGAACCCATGAATACAATATTATATTTATTCAATGGTTTGATTATGCAAGATTTTTATGAGTAGAAACTAGAGGTTGTCCCCCCTCCTTTGGTCAACACTACAATAAATTTTTTCACTGTGTAGGAAGTGGATATGGACATTATGAAATTGGGGGTAGGAAAAGCTGAGGACTTGGCTGAACTTCAAAAAGTGTATCTAAAGTGGGGTTTAGATTTCTCACACCATACATTATGAAAATATGTAACAACTTTATTCAATGAGGGTTCTCTAAAGAATGTATAAGTAGCCTATCAATACCTATTTTTAATAGTGGTGACATAAATAATCCTACCAACAATAGAGGGTCATAATGATAAACTTGTTGTTTGCAAAGTTATTTTGTAGTATGAAAGAAAATATAATCAACATGTGGATAAAAGAAAATCATAAGCATGCAAAATGACAAGAAGGTTTGACACCTAAAAAATCTATGGTTGATATTGTCTTCATTTTGAGGTACTTAACTTGAAAATATTTGGGAGAAATGGGAAGAAGCTATTTGTTGTTTTATTGAATTCAAAAAGGATTTTTCCAGGGTCCCTATGGATAAGCTATGCCATTAAATGGAGGAACTTAGGGTTCCTTTGCATCTTAGAGCACCTTCCATAAGATTTATGAAAAGTTGAAGTCAAAATTAGAACTTCAATAGGTGTTTCAGAATGTTTTAGGAGTGACATTGGGGCTAAGCAAGGGTCCCCCTTATCTCCTACTATTTATGGTATTTTTACTTAGAAACTTAAGGAATGGTTAAATTCACAAGGTGGAGATGGCGTTCGTTTGTGATAAGGTTTCTATTTTATGTTGATGACCTTAATTTGATTACTATTGCAAGTCGGTGGTTGTAAGAACACATATATGCCCTTGAGCATTTTTGCAGTGTAGCGAGGATACATGTTAATATTTGCAAGACTAAAGTCACGATTTTCTTTAATGGAAGAAGTCAAAGTCACCTAAGTTCCACTTTAAAGTTGGTATTCTTGAAGAAGTTATGGAATACAAATATCTTGGGATTGAATTCAACAAGTTAAATTGAGAGGGTTGAAGAAAGAAGAGAACTTTGGGAGGAAGGAAAGCTTTATAAGCTCTGCAAAATAGATATAGAAAGGTTGAACAAGCTAGAATTAGAAAACTACCTAAGTTCTTTTTGGGGTTTCTAATGCTCCCAGTTGTGCTCTATGAGTGTAAATTATAGGTTAACAACAATTCTGAATCGAAGTAAAGACAAATTGAGAAAATTGAGACAAATTATGCATCGAAGTAGAGACTTAAATAGTTAAAAAAATCACTTCAATGTAAAAACACTATGGGTGTCCAGTTCGAATCTGTTTCTCTTCACATGTATACAGAAATCAGAAAAGACATCGTTCGATTGAATGCAGCTGCTTTAGCATACGTAGCTGCTTAGCTCAACTTTTCTATAATGCCCATGTTTAAAAGCTAGAAATTCGAATGTTTGAAGCATTATAAAAGCTGAAAAGATGGAGGAACGACTGGAACACAGTCACAATTGAACTACATCTGAGACAACGTAAACGTGTCATGTTTTTAGTTTAAAATTGTTGAAGATCTTTCAAATCTTGGAATGGCATAAGAGCCAAGATTAGGTGTGCACTATCATATGAGTCACCTTCTACGCCCATGTTTCCTTTGAAAATGGCATATATTGAAAAGATATATAAATAATATTAAAGATGTTCTTTCGAGGATTTAAAAAAACACTCAATGATTATTTTCTGGTTATTTTGTAGGCTGTGATGAGAGGTCACTTCATAATCAGGTTGTGATACCCTTTCTAATATGAATATTGTCAGCGAAGTGAATTATAAATCATTATAGTTATCTTTGTGCGTCTACATATTTTAAATAGTATATTAGATTTTGATCATTTTTTTCGGTTGTCTATATGACTTAATTACTTATAGCTATTGGTTTGGCTTCTCAATAGTAATGGTGCACACTGTGGAATCTGTTATTTACAAAAGGGTCAGAAAGTGGTCATTTCAAGTGTCATTTGATGTAACCGCGCACTACAACCACCTAAAAATTTGTCAATACTTATGCACAAATGTTTTGATAGTCATTAAAAAATTGTCAATACTTATGTACAAATGTCCAAGTAGTCATTCAAAAGTTCCAAACATTGGAGGTATGAGTAGGTGGCCACTGGTACATGATATGACTTTTAATGAGCTTTTAATTATCATTTTTTGGGCTTCTTTTACATTTGTAATTGAGGGGTTGGGTGAGCAAGGAGTGAACAATAATTTGAAGATGAGCAATAACTAGTGCTCTTCTCCTATATTAACGATTCTCCTACTTACATTCTATTGGTATGAATGCTCCTCCTATCTCCTCATGCTTGACATCCACTCCACCTTCTTCTTTCCACCATCTCCCTCTTATGAACCTCTAGGTTTTCTCCTATAGCTTAAATACTTTCATCTTCTCTCTCTTCAGGAAAACTATTCATTCCTCCTACTTTAATACTCTTGCAACACTTTGAGGCCTACCATATACTATTACTAAAGCAAAGATATCACTCTAATCAATGCACTAGTGCTAAGACGTTCTTGGCGGAGGTTTCAACCTTGATCTCTAACATAAGAATCAAATGGTCCTAATAATTTATTATAATCTCTTCAATGATTAAATTATTATTTTTTATTTGACATTACGAAGTTGTTGTATTTTCAAAAGTCATCATCACCAAAAGTAGACTTATTGTTCCAACCATAGGTGTATTGTTCCTAGTGCCTTCCTATCAAGAACTTCCTATTATTTATCTATCATAGTCGTCGACTTCCTTTCTTTTCAACCCAATAGTAAGAAAAGATCCTTCTGATATAGATAATCTTCCATTTGCATCTTCTATAGCTGATAGTTTTGGTTGTTGAGCTTATCAACCTTGAGACTACCTTCCTCTACCATTACTCCCACTTGAATGATGATATTTACCACCAAATCACTAAAAAATACACCTCTAATACCAGTTGTTAGGGTTTTGGCAGATAACACAAATATTTAACATGGTTCACCCAATATGGGCTATATCTACCATAGAAATAGTCATCCAATTATTTTATCATCTAGCGAAGAGAAAATTAAAATATGACGATTCCACATCATGCAACCATTTATTTATCAAGACCTTTTGAGACAATTTACTAAGTCGATTAACAAAATTAACCCTAACCCCCAAAATAAATTGCATACATGACGAGTGTACAATATTTGCATGATTAGTTGCCACATACCAACAAACTCCCACTTTGAGACTAATCAGGCTCCACACCAAACAATCTCCCACTTGGAGATTTATCAAAAGCATCCACCATCCAAATATTATTCAGCAAAACAACATTGCAACATATCCATTAAAGCTTTTGAAGTCCTAGCCATAAACAAGAATTCCATGTGAACAAGCAAGAAACTATGGTTAACCTCAACAAATATTAATATGGTTAACCTCAACAACTACCCTTTTGGTTGCTTTTATAAAATAAGAAGCTCCCACAAAACTACCAAGTGGTATTACATAAACTATGTGCTACCAAACCCCCCTTTAACCCACATTCAATATTGGGTACTTTAGTTAATTTATTTCCCCAACATTAAATAATTACATCAAATAATATTGCAAAGTTAGAATACAACTCATCAAGTGGTCCCAAGAACATTCCCAAGGAATTTCTACATGTTGCACATCCATCTAGGTGCTCCTACATGCCACATTTATATCATAAAATAAAATATTACAATAATATGCATTATTTATATATTGCATAAGGGTCAACAAGTAGCCACAAATGTGAACAAGAGAACAATCCCTCCTAGCAACATGTACCATCATGAATCAAAGGGATCCATGTACTCCATCAAGATACTTGCAACAAAAACAAAGTGACCACCATCTCATACTTGAATCCTCTAACTCTCACCTTCTATTATGCCAATGCCACTAGACATGTATAGAAATCATCTAAAGAGAAAACTAGACAACCTATTTCAAACTAATCATAAGTCATATCTCAACTGATATCCTAAAACAAAAACACTAAATTCAAAGATAACAACATGTATCACTAGTTGTCAAAACCATAGCTAAAATAACACCTAGAACAAGTGCTAACACATCCAACTAATCATATCTACAAGGTATACAAAACATATCAAATGAATGCCATAACATCAACATATATCCAACCTGTAACAAAAACCACAAGCCTGAAGTGTCATATCTTCCACATACATTCTCTATTAGTACTTCCAATCAAGGGCAACAAGAATTTGAAAATGAGATTTGTTGGCCTTAGTCATCTCTTAAATCTATCTTCCAGCATAAGATATTTTTTTATAAATCTTTTTTCGTACTAACTCAATTTTTTTAATATGTTCTTCTCTAATTTAGGTAAATTTGCTATGCAGGTTGTATCACAAAAATCTTGTCAATCTTATCGGTTATTGCAATATGAATACAAAAATCACTTGAATGTCGAAACACCTTACGTAAGTGGCACAATGAGTAAGAACCATTGGTGTATACAAAAATCAGAAAATTCTTCTCTATAACCTTAGAATTCAAAGTAGCGAGACACTAAGTTGTGAAGACAATCTCGTGGTGGTATAAAGACAAGCTCGTCTACGTGAAAATTTGGGTTGTAAATTTCTACCCCAAAATAAAGAAACCTTCATATTATGCCTATTGGATTCAACTAACAACCTTCCTCTAGAATATTGGACAAGAGATTATATTTGGCTGATTGGAAGAAATCTTGGTGAGGTCCTTGGAATGGAAATGTGAAGGGGAGACTCGCTCTTTGTTTGCATAAAATTAGTCACAATCCATCTAGTGCCTGTAATCACATAGAATGGTCATCTAAACCCTAGACCCCCAATCACAACAATTAATCAAGAAAACCTAATCTTGATAAACCCTAAGTCCTAAATCAAACATGCAATTCCTCAATAATCAAATTCGAACTGATCTGACCTAATCCCTAGGTCGAAATCGATCATCTTACTTGATTAATTAATTTCTGAAATTAAAATACACTGCCAAAAAAAAACTTATGTTAATTATTCAATTGATATTTTTGATATATTAATTAAATAAAATTACAAATTTGTCAATAAAATTCAAAAAGGAATTAAATTAATTAATAAAAACAAAATGTGCTTTTAAAATCAATTAAATATTTAAAAATGTATATGATGTCATCAACTGATTTTTGAATAGGAAATAAATCTATTTTATTTAGTTAACTTAATCTTATCTATTTATCATTTTGGAAACAAAGTTGTTAATTGAAAATCAATTTGGAAGTTTCCAAAAAACTAAATCTTTCGACCAATCAAATTGCTTGCAAATGGATTGTGCTCCCTCAAATCGAATCTGAGCCACTCATTTCCTCTAATCTCGACTGTCGATGTGGGAGAGATTTTCTACAAAAGAGAGCTTCATTTCCTTCACAAAGGATCCCAATTTTTAGTTAATGTTATTATGCAGTTTTCATTTCTTAATCTTTCATACATTTTAGCATGTCATAGCTTTTTGATTGAATAATTGTAAGTTTACTTTGAATCATGCAAACCACAATCTAGAGTACATTTAAATTTGGTGCCTTAAAAAGAAAAAAAAACATTTCAAATTGGTGTCACAAAATCAATCTAATTAGCTTGGGATAAATCTTGCATTTGCATATTCATTTGGATCAATCATTTAGCTTTCTTTAAATCCTTTGTTTAGGATCTGGTGTAGTCACTGTTTCTTGCGATGACCTGAGAGAAAGATTCAAACTCCTACGTACTAGAAGGCACTAGATCGATTTAGGTTAGTCGTTTGTTTATTGTATTCAATTTAAGCTAACCATGCAATGATCTATTGAAGTGTGTGCATTTGCAGCTGCAGGTATCTGACACAATTTCACATGCACAGTGCCCAATCAAATCCATCTTGTTACAAGCACGAACATACGGAATTAAGAAATTGAAATTGAAGAACCAAAATATTAATGTTTGTGATGCAATAATTAGTCTCATCCAACTACAAGGTGCTCTAAACCTCTCCCATCAATATGGAAACAAAAGGCAAATAGGCACATAGAACAAGGAAAATGTCTAGAGGGGCATAAAATTGAAACAAGCAGTAAAGAGGGGGAAATGATACCAAACTCATGACAAAAAAATAACAACCTAAATCTACTTCATCCAAAATAGAGGTAGTTTTTGAACTAGACCAAGAAGTAGTACTCAAGAAATATACAAAAAATTAGTCTAAGAAATTAGGAATAGGATCCACCCAAAAATCTTCAACACGAAAAGAAGGAGATTCGATAAGAGATGGAAAAAAATAGAGTAAAGAATAGATACAAGCAAAGGAAAGGAAGGATACAAAGAAAGAAACATAAAAATATGATAAATAGGAAGAATTAATGTAGAATGAAGATCCTCCAAATATTAGTAAACATTATTATACAACACAAAAATGTCATACTAAAGAGGCAATATTTGAAGATTAAATGGAGAAAGAGAGAGAAATCACTGTTAGAAATAACTGAGAGGGGGGGTGAATCAATGGCCTTTGACAATTTCAATAAATCAACCCAAACACTTAGTACCACAATATTAAGCCTCTAGTTATCTTAAGTCCTACAAGATGTATGCCTTCAAATATACTTTTCAAATAACTACTGCTTAGAGTGTTCTGTTAAACCTTATTCTTAATGTTTACCGAATAGCAGTCTTTCACTTACCAAAAAATAGTAAATTACTTAGTGTATAACGATAAATCTAGATTAGTCATGTGTAATGCAAAACACTAAATTAATGACTCATAAACACATTGACACATGTATTTTTAATGTGGAAACCCTGTTAAGGGGAAAACCACTTGGGACCGGTAACCCAAAATTTTCACTCTTCTGAAGTGAGCTCGGTGAAGAGCCAACCCTGTTAAAGGATACAAACACACTGTTAGGTGTGACCTTGTTAGAGGATTTAAAAGATTAGCTTGTCACTTGATATCGGGCATCTCTATGCTACCTTATATGACCAAACCCAGTGTAGTTTGTCAAATGGTATCTGGCATCTCATGCTATCTTCATGATCAAATGTTTTGATACTCCTTGGGATTTATCTCAATATAGAAAGGATCTTTAAATCCTTCTCGGTTAAGATAATTTCTGAATCAATGGTTAAATTGAAACACTAAATGATTTGTTCACATATACAACTTATACTTGCATATTTTCAGATCTATTGTAAGCTCATTAAACCATTCTGATCAATATATCTTTTCAATACCTTTGCTCCACTTTTTGTTCTGCTCGGTGATGTTGTGCTATATTGGTCGGTGTCCGCAGAAATCTTTAGATATTTCCTCAACTTGATTGATCAGGACTGTATGAAGTTGTTCTTCATCAGTTTCTCTTTAGCATCCTCTTTTTCATTCACTCCCCTTAATTCATAATGAATTAAGTTGTGTCTTTATAGACATAATATCACTGTTTCTTTGTTCTTGATTTTCTTGTTCTTGGTGTGATCCACAATCTTAGCCAATCTTGAGTTAAAGCATAACTCCTATTTTATCTCATAGAGATCGTCTTTCCAACTGGATAAAACAACTTTAAATATTTCACTTATCTCTGGCTTTATCTTGTCGATGAAAACAATGATAACAACCAGTTAAGTCTTTTTTTAGCTTTGCCAGCTAAGTATTTTTTCTTTTATGAACTTCAGTTAACTTCAGTGTTTTAACTCTTTGATAGCTTCGGCCAATACTTCAGTTCTCCTTGAGCTTCTCTGTCGGTGTTGTCTGTCTGTCGGCGTTGTCTGTCCTTCGGGATTCACTGCAAATTTCTGCTCATTAGTTAACATTGTAATTCTAGCCATCGGTAATGCTTGTGATGCTGCTCTTCAGTAATTCTTGACGGTTTCTTTGATCGGGAATCACTGTGACTTAAATTTCGGTTATATCTATCGTTTGGGTTCCACTAGCCATCAGTGTTTGAAGTGACTTAGTGAATGCTGGTCTTTTTTTCACTATTGAAAGCATACTCTTTATCTCTCTGATTTTCTGAAGTCTTTGACACTTTGATTATAACCGATTAGATTATATCAAGTTGACACCAATGACAATACAATCCATTAAATGATTTAATGTCTTGCATTATCTTTCTGCAATTTGGTGATCAACTTAACATCTTCAAACATTCAATTAGTTACATGTCATCAATCACTGGATGAATTGGATATATTTGAGCCTAGGAACATAAGCAAGACCATTGCAAATACTTAAACAAGTGGCCAATATAAAAAAGGAAAAGGAAGGAAGTCAGATAAATAGAAAAGGGAAGAAGAAGTCGTGAAGGGAGAACAACCATCAATCAAGACCATCCACTCAGATACAGACCCAAGGGAGGAACCCCCTCCCTTGGGAATAAATGAAGATCCTCACATGAATGTGAGGGGCTTAAATTCTCCTCACAAAATATTCATGTTAAAGCATCAATTGGAGTTCAAAAACTTTGACATAATTCTATTACATGAAACAAAATTACCATAAAATAAAATCAATTAGTTTATTAAATTTTGTCGACAATGGAAAGGAAACTCTATGGAAGCTAATGGAACCTCTGGAAGAATAGGAATAATGTGGTTCCCAAACAAGTAGACATTAAAATCATATAACACAATTCAAATTGAAAAATCAAAAAATGAAAAAGTTTGCAAATATCCCTTGACTACACCATTTTCAATGTTTATGACCTAGTTAAAATAAAGGATAAAAATAAACTATGGACAATACTAAGTCTAATTTTCACATCTCTTCAAGACAAATTCATAGTGGAAAAATATTTCAATATGATATTGGATCCAAACAAAAACGCTAGACGAGTAAGACGAACCACACAACTACAATTTTTTTTAAGATATTTGTAACAAAAAATAAACTCATTGACTGCTCTCCAACCAATGGAAGATATATATTGAATAAGAAAAGAAGAAAATTCACTTACATAGCAGAAGGACTAGATTGCTTCATGTTATCAGAATAATGGTTAAAAATGTAACACTTCTATCATCAACAATCCACACAACTCGCATATTAGACCATTATTTAGTCAAACTAAACATCCTAAAAGTCTTTATAGAACCAAAAAAGTTATTCAAGTTCGAAGGGATCTAGCTACAACACCCTGAGCTACTGCCAAATCTTAAAACCTTGTGGGGCAAACCAGTAACAAAAGAAGAAACTCAAATATGCAATGTTAATAAAAAGCTTAAGGGAATCAAAGACAAATTAAGAATTTGCAATAAGATAGTTTTGGGAATAATTTTTCAAGTAAAAATCAAAACAGAAAATGATGTCAATGAATTTAGAAATAAATTAATAAGAAACATAATGTCACAAGTGGAATTTGAGATGGAAAAGACACTAATGTTTGAATACAAAGAGATCTTTGCAAGGGAAGAAATCTATTGGAGATCAAAAATGGGAGAAGTATGATTGTATGAAGGAGACCTAAATACACATTTTTTCCATAACACATCAAAATTAAGACAAAACTAAATTAAATTGTATGAATTGAATCCAACGGTCAAAGAAAAATATTTGACCCCAAAGAAATCCGACAAGAAGAAGTATATTTTTCCAAAACCTTCTTGGAGGACTTGGGGAAGCAGATAAACTTTAGAGTAATTTCACACAAAATGTACCAACATTAATAACAAAAGTTCATAGAAATTTTCTCATCAGCCCTTCAACAATCAATGAAGTAAAAAGAATAACATTTGAATTGCACTTATTTGAATTATGATTCAGATTACAATACCTGGTGTGATACTTGAGGTATTGTCAATTTCAACATAAAAACCAAAAGACTAACAACATAATTGCAAGCCAAAAAGTGATCCATTCTATTGAAAATTTGATTTTATACAAATATGATGGATCCCAAGGGTCACTAGAATACCTTGGAAATGAAGTGAAGAGTCACCATAATGTTTATTACTGTGACATATGAAATGGGATGTCACCAAAATGTAAGATAAAATATATGGAATGGTTTTGTTTCATTTGATGTCAAGTGTTAAAATGTAAAGAGATTGAATATTCTATCTTATGAAAATGTAAAGGGGAGATGGAAATAGAGATGTGTTTATTATGAATATATAATGTATTAAGAATGATTGTCCTTTAAGATGCCTAGAATGTATTGAATCTCTTAACCTTAATTGAATTGTATTGATTAAGTATTGCAATTATGATTAAGGAGAAGATAAGATGTTCCTTTTTACCCTCAAATGCACAAATGGGAGATCCAAGTTGATCAACCCAAGAGAAGGGTTAATGCACAAATGAATCAACTATTTGGAAAGGAGAATAATAAAGGAGACACCTTAAATTCTATTATTATAGGTATAGAAATGATATATGATAGTAATTGAAAAGATAGGAGAAATGCACTAACCTTGAAATATTGAAGACCAAAGAATGATGTTTTTTGAGGTCTGTAGACTGTTTCTAGAAAAATTGACAGTTGATACCGAACTGAAACGCAGAGATGAACAAAACCCAGAAATCATTTTCCATTCCAATGTCATCTTATGAAAAAGGTCGACCTTGACCCACAAATGTCAACCCTGACCCAATAATGTCGACCCTGACCTGCACAAATCCAAAAGTGACTTTGTTCGCGGATCCTGAAAGTTTGCCGAAAAGGGTATCTAGATCTGGGTTCAAATCCACTATTCTGTACCTGTACCTACAAGAAAAAGGAGATTGTTTGTTGTGGGTGAGGGGTTTGCCTTGGTCAAACCCCGGTTTTGGAATTAACCTCAAATATATGTAATTGAAATTGCAGTAAAGCACAAACTAAATGCATAAATTCACCTTGCTTGAAAAAGTCCTTGTGGTAGATTTGAATCCTTGAATCCACAAGTATGCTGCAAATGTAGAATGTAGAAAAGTAGGGTGTCTTCAATTTCTTTCTTGTAGATCTTCAACACCAAGTCTTGAATGGGTTCTTGAATTTGGAATAGGCTTGGAAGAAGGTGGATGGAGAGATCACCAAAAGGGCATGTTGTAGCTTCAATCCTTCAATGGCCTCCAATGGATCTCCTTCATGAAAATGGATACTTGAATGGATGAATGCTTGATTGAAATATTTCTTCTTAGCTTGCTTGAACTTCACTTCATAATACTTGATCTCAATTAGGAATGCTTGATGCTTGATTACAAGACTTCGTTTGCTTGATGATGGTTGTTAGAGAAAATGAGAGACAAAGCTTCTCTTTTATATGGAATTAGGGCACAATCTCCTAAGGAGGCCTACATAGGAGGATTAAATTCCCATTAAAGTCTTTACCCCTAGGAGAGGACCTATATTAAATATAATTTAGGAATCAACGCTTCGGAACCCGAAATAGCCGACTCGGAAGCGGGAAATACTTTTTGCAAAGGCCGACCTCCTGAAACTGCAAGACCCTGGGATCTGAATCCTAGGTCAAGGTCAAGGTCGACCCTGACCTAGGTCAGGGTTGAGGTCGACATAGACCTAAAATGTTGACCTTGACCCTGAAGTCTAGAATCACTAGTCTGCAGTCCAGAATGCAAAAATCAGGCCAAACAGGAGTGGAAAGAGGAAAAGAACAGGGAGGAAGCCATGTCAAGATCAGGAACCCATTCAAGGCGCTTTCCATGACCCCAAACCACTTATTCGGAAGGCTAAACATGTATACAATGGAAGTGCTTCCATTTTCTGACTATACATTTAGCCCCCACTTTAGCAAGAGTATGAGCTCAACACAAAATCTTGGTAAAGGAGAATATAAAGAAAAGACAATCTTATCAGAACCAAAAGGGATAAAGAAAACCACAAGCCCCCAAGGGACTTAAGTCTTTATCAACCCTAAGATCATGATAAGAGAGACATCACTTAGTTAAGTGGAGAGAGAAAGGGTGTGATTATCTCGCCCAATGAGAACTTATGTCTCATTGTGAACCACACAAAAAGTGTAAC
>MU227798.1:1101566-1113270 GCA_018584345.1 Thuja plicata
AATAGTTTCCTTTCCTAGTATATAATGTTTTCATTGTTTGTAGGCCTGAACAATAGCATACAACTCCTTGTCATAGGTGGGGTACCTATGTACTGTATCAGAAAAAGTTTCACTGTGATAGGCAACAGGACGCCCATGTTGTGTGAGTACTACACCAAGAGCATAATCAGATGCATCAGTTTCTATCTCAAATGATTGTTGTAGATTTGGGAGAACCAATACTGGTGCTGAACATAATCTTTTCTTTAACTCTTCAAATGCTTGTTTCTTTTCTTGTTTCCACTGAGACAGCCAAAAGATTCAATTTTGTATGCCTTAGTAAACTGCATTTTTGAAGATCTGCCTAGAAATGCCCCAAAGACCTTCAAAAATGCAGTTTACTAAGACATACAAAATACTGAAAAAATTAGATTTCAGTATTTCCCAATTCCATCCTGATCATGCACCCTAACAAATCCCTCAATCCCGATGGATTTCGACCTATTATTTTCCAAACTTGTGTGAATTTCATCAAAAAATAAATATGACAATTAGTAGAAGAATGGAAGAAAAAGACAACAATACTTAAGGATTGAAATACAACAAATATAGCACTAATACCTAAGAAATCATATGGGAAAACCTTTACGAGCTTTCCACCGATATCACTATAAAACACCATTTATAAATTCATATCTAAAGTAATGACAAACATACTTGAAATTGTATTACCAAAGATAATATAAGAAGATCAAAGTGTGTTTGTGGCTAGAAGAAATAGTATCATCATAGCACATGAAGTTCTTCATTTCATTCATAACGAAAATCTATGATTTATTATTTTCAAACTGGTCATTAGCAATGCATATGATAAGAAGAAGTGACATTTTCATATTTAAATTATGCAAATATTTGGTTTTCGTAATGATTGGTAAAAATTGCTATATAGTTAAATTTCTACGCCTAGATATTCAATAATTGTAAATGGATCTCCCCATGGAAAACTATTCAACATTTAAATTTGGATTTGAATTTTAGAAAGGAAAGGGCTAAGTTTGCAACCATATAATTGAGATTGGGTGTGAAAATAGTGAAATATGAGTCGCTAAGGGCTTGTGATGGAACCCCCTTTGACCCACATTCAATATTGGGTACTATATTTAATTTATTTCCCCAATATTAAATAATTACATCAAATAGTATTACAATGTTAGAATATAACTCATCAAGTGGTCCCAAGAATACTCCCAATGAATCTCTACATGTTGCACACCTATCTAGGTGCTCCTAGGTGCCACATTTACATAATAGAATAAAATATTACAATAATATGCATTATTACAAAAGGTGTACAACACATAATTTTCCCAACATTCTCCCACTTGTTTTATACATTGCATAAGGGTCAATAAGTAGCCACAAATATGAGCATGGGAATAATCCCTCCTACCAACATGCACCATCATGAAACAAAGGGATGCATGTGCTCTTTCAAGATACCTACAACAAAAACAAAGTGACCACCATCTCATACCTGAATTCTTCCACCTTCTATCATGCCACTGCCATTGGACATGCATAGAAGTCATCCAAAGACAAAACCATACAACCTATTGCAAACTAATCATAAGTCCTATCTCAATTGATATCCCAAAAAAAAAACTCTCAATCCAAAGGTAACAACATGTATCAGTAGTTATCAAAACCACAACTAAAATAGCACCCACAAAAAATTCTAACACATCCAACTATTCATATCTCCAAGGTATACAAAATATATCAAATGAAACCCATAACATCAACATATCCAACTTGTAACAAGAACCACAAGCCTCAAGTGCAATATCTGCCACATACACACAAAGAAGCTCCCATTGCATAGGTAATGCCAAATCTAAAATGAATCCACTAACAACATCACATAGAAGTGTAGCCATGTATTATCGAGGATTATACACAATAATATATAACATGTAAACCAATAACCTGCAAGGACAACCCTCACAACAAGTCTCCAAAACTATCCCAAGTTCTCCACAACCCACAAAGGAAAGAGATAAAGGAACCACCATGCCATATCCCTCATGACACGCATGAACACAAACTAGTGATCACAAATCTCCAACCAATCCCAAATCCAATGTAAGTGAAACCAAACATCCAGGAAGATATCCAAGACCAAATAGAGAAACGTTGCAAATCAAAACATGTATCGTGTCGTTCTACTGACAGCTATAAATCCCAACTGTGTCAAGTATGATCTCCTCAAGAGAACCCCAACAAGAAGCCATAACAACATCCAAACCACATTCAACCTCTTTAGGCCAAATAAACATATGTACCATATAATCAAGATGGATGTAAACCTCTCATAGCCAATAAAATGGTACTCATACCATTCCCAATCCAAGGAATATGCCCTATAAACAATCTTTCAAACTAAATCATAATGATATCATAATAACAACATATGCACAAGGAGATAACCAATTCCAACCCATCTCTCAAATGAACCCTCTAGAAGTAGCTCACACCATAGCTCAAGATCCATATCCATAAAAGATAAGCATAAACATAATGCACCTATCTCACACCACAGCTCAAGATTTATATCCATGCAAGATAAGTGTAAACATAATGTACCTCAAAGGAACAATAAAAATACCTATCAAGTAGTAAATCACCGAGTAGACCAAGAGTGAGGAACGAGAATTCTCATTAAGATATCTAAGTCTCCAAGGATAATCCAAGATCACTTTCATCTCAATTCCATACCAGGTGAATGATCCTCGGTCTTCCTATTGAAACCATCAACTGTTCCAACAAATACATCTCTAAACAAAAGAGAATATCAACATCACCTAAGTCTCCAAGTATCCATGAGTACTGTAGAAGATCAATCCATGAAAACAAACTCCAAATACAACAAAAGACCATCATGAAGTATCAGGCAAATGATCAATGTACTCAATAATAATAAACTGAACCTAGATCAATGTCAAAACTCCAACCATGGAATCAGGAACATAAACAAGACAACATGATCTAACCATCTCCTCCATGGAAATAATATGCTTCATTTGAACATATCAAATAATCATATCATGCCGAAACTCAAATCTAGATATAAGACTGCATAATGACATAATAAAAGTAATGATAACATATCAAATGAAAGCATAAAACCACGCCTCAACCAAGGACCCCTTGAGTCCTCAAGATGTCAATGTCTCTAATCACATGAAGATACCATCTTGTACTAGTGAACTAGCAAATATATAATACAATCCTTTATACAACAACAAGATCTAAGGCATCCTCCAACATTTCCAACACTAAAGAATATTATTCACCATCCAAAGGTGAATCCACATCATTGTGAAAAACTCCAACTGAACCACGGTATTGAGTCTAGTTGTATTTGAAGGCCAGATGAAAAATAAGTATGTGTGTAAGAGGTACTTAGCCAAATAATAAGACGTATAAACTTGGTGATCACTACCTTAGATAGCTCCGAACTCATGTTGCATCAGGATGTCGCATCATCAAATGACGTGCTAGATGATGTGTTTCAAGATGCTCTTGGTTAGGGTCAACTCATAATACATATCCCAAATGTATAATATGAAATGATATTGGATGATAATGTAATAACTCCACTCCTATAAATTTATTCCCTCTAGGAAGCAATGCCCACTCAGTATGTTGTAGGTGAGAGGGATGGAGCTATGACTAAAAACCTTTGACCAACCAAATGTTTGTGCACTGCCACCTCTTGATCAACTCTACGATAATGATCACGGTCTACAATTCTGTCATGAACCTAACATACAAATTTGGGATGGTCTAGGCAGTTGATGTTGAGGCTCAAACAAACCTCAACTTATAACTACTGAGAAAAATAGAGTGGAATTTGGTCTTTATTAGGATAATGACCATGTGCAACAAGAAAACATGGTTATATGAGGCTTGCTATAATCAGATCAATGAACCACATCACCTAAAAGGTGTTCACCTTGCCCTTCCCATGATAATGAAGAAATACCCCTCATTTTATGAATTCCTTCAAGACATGGTGCTAGACCTCATTGAAGGAAAAATCACTTACGATATCCTCGCTCAACCTCTGAAAAATCTCCTCTATAATCTTTGGGGTATATGAGGTATACCTACATAAGAACTCTCTAAGTTTCTCATGGCTATTTAAGATAGTCGTGCACTTTCCCTTGTACATGCATCATAATTATCTATGGTGGATTTCAACCTATTGATCTCAATGTCAGTGTAACAAAAAATAGTACCCGTATCAGGCATTTATGCATGCATGAGATCAACCATCAAGAGGAAACATATAAAGTTACAAATTATGTAAGTGTACATTTAAACAAATGTGATTAAGAATACAATCTACTAATAAATATTAATCTAACATGTACATACAAATTTAAATGGCGAGGACTAAATATTTTTTAATAATAATTGGTAAGGAAAAACATACATACATGTATACGAACTACCCAAAGTTAAGTTTTCACACCTAAGTGTATAATATAATTTATCACGTAAACGAGCATGATTATCAATATCAAGTTGACAATTTACCTAATTAGATAGTGGAATGTGCATAATCAACATAACATTAGCATTGTTTATACATATTCAAGCTAGGGTTTAATTGAGCCAGGGTTTAATCGAGCTAGGGTTTCATTTATATATTTGTTTCTAAAAAAATTATAAGATTTTCTAAGATATTTCTACTGTTTCGTAAGAATACAACAAATTTTTGATGTTTCTCTAAAATTAAATTATAGGTTTTCTAAAAGTTTTCTAATGCTTTCTTATTTTGAAAAAAGTTTTCGAACATATGCAATTATTTAGCTAATAATACAAGAATTTAAAAAGATGAGGAGTAGATGGATAGGTCTCAAAATCCCCCTATATAGGCTCTCGAGAGGGAAAAAACAAATAAAAAAGAGATGAATGTAAGTGGTCTCCTCCCTAGAGTGGATGGTTCAAACTAAACTTTGACGGGGCGTCAAGAGGTAACCTTGGATAGGAAGGAGATGGCTGGTGTCTTCATAACTCAAATGGGACAGAGATCGCTAGACAATCTAAGCCTTTATGATGGGAGTCTAACAATGTTGTAGAACTCACTGCATTAACAGAGTGATTGCTAGCTTGTAGAAAATTGGGGATTGCCAATTTAGAGGTGAAAGGGGACTCAACTATTGTAATTAATGCTCTCAAGAAAGGATATATGCCGAGTTGAAAAAAGAATGCAATCCTTGAGAGAGATCTCATTTTAGCTAAGAATTTTAAGAAATGTATCTTTAATCATATCTATCGAGAATGAAATTCCAAAGCAGATGAGCTAGCAAACTTAGGTGTTGATGGAGTAATATTGCAACAAATTGATATGTGTCATGGAGTATTAAATGAGTCTTTTAGTAGATCTTTACTCTAGCTTTATCACCTTAATATTAATTACAGAATGGATGATTGTTAATACATAACCTTTTGATTTAACAAGTAAAATAAATCTCATTTTTAATGGATGGTTGTATTAGTAGTGATAGAGTGAACACTTTCATAGTTGCTATAGTTGTGCATAGCAATGATTTTCTTGACATACTATCTACAAAGTATTAACAATTCAAAAAGTGTATCTAAAGTGGGGGTTGAGATTTCTCACACCATACATTATGAAAATATGTAACAACTTTATTCAACAAGGGTTCTCTAAAGAATGTATAAGTAGCTTATCAATACCTATTTTTAATAGTGGTGACATAAAAAATTCTTCCAACAATAGAGGGTCATAATGATAAACCCATTGTTTGCAAAGTTGTTTTGTAGTATGAAAGAAAATATAATCAACATGTGGATAAAAGAAAATCATAAGCATGCAAAATGACAAGAACGTTTCACACCTAAAAAAATCCATGGTCGATATTGTCTTCATTTTGAGGTACTTAAGTTGAAAATATTTGGGAGAAATGGGAAGAAGCCATTTGTTGTTTTATTGACTTCAAAAAGGATTTTTCTAGGGTCCCTATGGATAAGCTATGCCATAAAATGGAGGAACTTAGGGTTCCTTTGCATCTTAGAGCGCCTTCCATAAGATTTATGAAAAGTTGAAGTCAAAATTAAAACTTGAATAGGTGTTTCAAAATGTTTTAGGAGTGACATTGGGGCTAAGCAAGGGTCCCCCTTATCTTCTACTCTTTATGGTATTTTTACTTAGAAACTTAAGAAAATGTTAAAATAGATATAGAAAGGTTGAACAAGCTAGAATTAGAAAACTACCTAAGTTCTTTTTGGGGTTTCTAATGCTCCCAGTTGTGCTCTATGAGTGTAAATTATAGGTTAACAACAATTCTGAATCGAAGTAAAGACAAATTGAGAAAATTGAGACAAATTATGCATCGAAGTAGAGACTTAAATAGTTAAAAAAATCACTTCAATGTAAAAACACTATGGGTGTCCAGTTCGAATCTGTTTCTCTTCACATGTATACAGAAATCAGAAAAGACATCGTTCGATTGAATGCAGCTGCTTTAGCATACGTAGCTGCTTAGCTCAACTTTTCTATAATGCCCATGTTTAAAAGCTAGAAATTCGAATGTTTGAAGCATTATAAAAGCTGAAAAGATGGAGGAACGACTGGAACACAGTCACAATTGAACTACATCTGAGACAACGTAAACGTGTCATGTTTTTAGTTTAAAATTGTTGAAGATCTTTCAAATCTTGGAATGGCATAAGAGCCAAGATTAGGTGTGCACTATCATATGAGTCACCTTCTACGCCCATGTTTCCTTTGAAAATGGCATATATTGAAAAGATATATAAATAATATTAAAGATGTTCTTTCGAGGATTTAAAAAAACACTCAATGATTATTTTCTGGTTATTTTGTAGGCTGTGATGAGAGGTCACTTCATAATCAGGTTGTGATACCCTTTCTAATATGAATATTGTCAGCGAAGTGAATTATAAATCATTATAGTTATCTTTGTGCGTCTACATATTTTAAATAGTATATTAGATTTTGATCATTTTTTTCGGTTGTCTATATGACTTAATTACTTATAGCTATTGGTTTGGCTTCTCAATAGTAATGGTGCACACTGTGGAATCTGTTATTTACAAAAGGGTCAGAAAGTGGTCATTTCAAGTGTCATTTGATGTAACCGCGCACTACAACCACCTAAAAATTTGTCAATACTTATGCACAAATGTTTTGATAGTCATTAAAAAATTGTCAATACTTATGTACAAATGTCCAAGTAGTCATTCAAAAGTTCCAAACATTGGAGGTATGAGTAGGTGGCCACTGGTACATGATATGACTTTTAATGAGCTTTTAATTATCATTTTTTGGGCTTCTTTTACATTTGTAATTGAGGGGTTGGGTGAGCAAGGAGTGAACAATAATTTGAAGATGAGCAATAACTAGTGCTCTTCTCCTATATTAACGATTCTCCTACTTACATTCTATTGGTATGAATGCTCCTCCTATCTCCTCATGCTTGACATCCACTCCACCTTCTTCTTTCCACCATCTCCCTCTTATGAACCTCTAGGTTTTCTCCTATAGCTTAAATACTTTCATCTTCTCTCTCTTCAGGAAAACTATTCATTCCTCCTACTTTAATACTCTTGCAACACTTTGAGGCCTACCATATACTATTACTAAAGCAAAGATATCACTCTAATCAATGCACTAGTGCTAAGACGTTCTTGGCGGAGGTTTCAACCTTGATCTCTAACATAAGAATCAAATGGTCCTAATAATTTATTATAATCTCTTCAATGATTAAATTATTATTTTTTATTTGACATTACGAAGTTGTTGTATTTTCAAAAGTCATCATCACCAAAAGTAGACTTATTGTTCCAACCATAGGTGTATTGTTCCTAGTGCCTTCCTATCAAGAACTTCCTATTATTTATCTATCATAGTCGTCGACTTCCTTTCTTTTCAACCCAATAGTAAGAAAAGATCCTTCTGATATAGATAATCTTCCATTTGCATCTTCTATAGCTGATAGTTTTGGTTGTTGAGCTTATCAACGTTGACACTACCTCCCTCTACCATTACTCCCACTTGAATGATGATATTTACCACCAAATCACTAAAAATTACACCTCTAATACCAGTTGTTAGGGTTTTGGCAGATAACACAAAGATTTAACATGGTTCACCCAATATGGGCTATATCTACCATAGAAATAGTCATCCAATTATTTTATCATCTAGCGAAGAGAAAATTAAAATATGATGATTTCACATCATGCAACCATTTATTTATCAAGCCCCTTTGAAACAATTTACTAAGTCGATTAACAAAATTAACCCTAACCCCCAAAATAAATTGCATACATTACGAGTGTACAATATTTGCATGATTAGTTGCCACATACCAACAAACTCCCACTTTGAGACTAATCAGGGTCCACACCAAACAATCTCCCACTTGGAGATTTATCTTGTGCACAACATACCCACAAAAATGTGACAGAAGATATATCTGGAGAAAAATGTCATGTGGGAAAACCCCAACCTCCAAAAGCATCCACCATCCAAATATTATTCAACAAAGCAACATTGCAACATATCCATTAAAGCTTTTGAAGTCCTAGCCATAAACAAGAATTCCATGTGAACAAGCAAGAAACCTCACATTCCATGCCTTGGTTCCAACCTCCACAAATATTAATATGGTTAACCTCAACAACTACTCTTTTGGTTGCTTTTATAAAATAAGAAGCTCCCACAAAACTACCAAGTGGTATTACATAAACTATGTGCTACCAAACCCCCTTTAAGCCACATTCAATATTGGGTACTTTAGTTAATTTATTTCCTCAACATTAAATAATTACATCAAATAATATTGCAATGTTAGAATACAACTCATCAAGTGGTCCCAAGAATATTCCCAAGGAATTTCAACATGTTGCACATCCATCTAGGTGCCACATTTATATCATAAAATAAAATATTACAATAATATGCATTATTTATATATTGCATAAGGGTCAATAAGTAGCCACAAATGTGAACAAGAGAACAATCCCTCCTAGCAACATGTACCATCATGAATCAAAGGGATCCATGTGCTCCATTAAGATACTTGCAACAAAAACAAAGTGACCAACATCTCATACTTGAATCCTCTGACTCTCACCTTCTATTATGCCAATGCCACCAGACATGTATAGAAATCATCTAAAGAGAAAACTAGACAACCTGTTGCAAACTAATCATAAGTCTTGTCTCAACTGATATCCTAAAACAAAAACACTCAATTCAAAGATAACAACATGTATCACTAGTTATCAAAACCATAGCTAAAATAACACCTAGAACAAGTGCTAACACATCCAACTAATCATATTTGCAAGGTATACAAAACATATCAAGTGAATCTCATAACATTGAAACATATATCCAACCTGTAACAAAAACCACAAGCCTCAAGTGTAATATCTTCCACATACATTATGTATTAGTACTTCCAATCAAGGGCAACAAGTATTTGAAAATGAGATTTGTTGGCCTTAGTCATCTCTTAAATCTATCTTCCAGCATAAGATATTTTTTTATAAATCTTTTTTCATACTAACTCAATTTTTTATATATATTCTTCTCTACTCTAGGTAAATTTGCTGTATACAAAAATCAGTTCAATGTCAAAACACCTTACGTAAGTGGCACAATGAGTGAGCACCATGGGTGTATACAAAAGTCAGAAAAGACATCGTTCGATTGAATGCAGCTGCTTTAGCATACGTAGCTGCTTAGCTCAACTTTTCTGTACTGCCCCAAAATTTAAAAGCTAGAAATTCGAATGTTTGAAGCATTATAAAAGCTGAAAAGATGGAGGAACAACTGTAACACAGTCACATTTGAACTACATCTGAGACAACGTAAACATGTCCTTTCTTTAGTTTAAAATTGTTGATGATCTTTCAAATCTTGGAATGGCATAAAAGCCAAGATTAGGTGTGCACTATCATATGAGTCACCTTCTCGCCCATGTTTCCTTTGAAAATGGCATATATTGAAAAGATCTATAAATAATATTAAAGATGTTCTTTCGAGGATTAAATAATATTGAATCAGGTTGGGATACCCTTTCTAATATGAATATTGTTAGCGAAGCGAATTAGAAGTCATTATAGTTATCTCTATGCATTTATAGATCTTAAATGGTATATCGGATTTTGACCTTTTTTTTTGGTTGTCTATATGACTTAACTACTTATAGCTATCGGTCTAGCTTCTGGGTAGTAATGATGCACACTGTGAAATCTGTTACATGGAAAAGGGTTAGAAAGTGGTCATTCCAAAGTGTCGTTTGATACTTACTTAAAGATGCCCCAATAACCGTGCACTACAACCAACTAAAAAATTGTCAATACTTATGCACAAATGATTTGATAGTCATTAAAAATTGTCAATACTAATGTACAAACGTCCAAGTAGTCATTCAAAAGTTCCCAACGTTGGAGGTATGAGTGGGTGGCCATTGGTACATGATATAATATTTAATGAGCTTTTCATTATTATTTTTTTGGTTTCTTTTAAGTTGGTAATTGGGGGGTTAGGTGAGCAAGGAGTGAACAGTAATTGGACGATGAGTGGTAACTAGTGCTCTTCTCCTATATTAACAATTCTCGTACTTACATTCTATTGGTTTGAATGCTCCTCCTATCTCCTCATGCATGACATCCACTCCACCTTCTTGTTTCCATCATCTCCCTCTTATGAGCCTCTAGGTTTTCTCCTATAGCATGAATACTCTCATCTTCTCTCTCTTCAGGAATACTTTAATACTCTTGCAACACTTTGAGGCCTACCATAAACTATTACTAAAGAAAAGATATCACTCTAATCTATGCACTAGTGCTAAGACATCCTTGGGAAGGTTTCAACCTTGATCTCTAACACGAGAATCAAATGGTCCTAATAATTTATTATAATATCTTCAATGATTAAATTATTATTTTTGATCTGACATTACCAAGTTGTTGTATTTTCAAAAGTCATCATCACCAAAAGTAGAGTGTGATTACATTCACCAAAAAAATAGTAAATTTATTATAAATTTAAAAAACTTCACTACACTAAAAAAGATAATCTATGTTAAATTATTACATGCATGCACACATACACACATAGCCATCAAATTGCTTTACATCCCATCAATATGATGAATATTTTCAAGACATGTGACTATAAACCTTTAATGAAAATATTAAGTTGATTCTTCTTTCCACTACACTAAATTTTTGAGCTCATAATATGATTTTTTTTGTTGAAAAATAATTTGATGTCCCATTAACCTTGTTAATTTTGGATCAGATTTATGTCTTTTAAAATTTTCTCATATTAATCCAATATATAAATATATAATCTCAATATATATATAACATATATTTAATCACTATATATATATATATATTATTATAATAACAGATATGTAAATATATATAATAGATTAATGTACTGCAGATTGGATAAATGACTCGCATTATTTTCTGTATATGCTTGTCTCTAAATGATCAAGTAGTGAACATTTATAAGGAAGACATGGTGGTATAGAGTCATGTCTCCACTCTATAACATCATGTCTCTCCAAAATAACCTGTTTATGTAACCTGATCATAACATATAACAAATCGGCATTTTAATAACTTTATGTGGGTTTATATA
>MU227798.1:1126079-1138080 GCA_018584345.1 Thuja plicata
TATGGTCCTCGAAGCTGAGGAGGTGGTCAAAGCTATGTAACTATTTTTCTGGCGTTCTTGGTTGGTCTTTTTGCTGTCCCTGCTATCTCCTATTTTTTCTTTGGGACTGTATTTTGTTAGACTAGCTGTTATGTTGTCCCTTTCTGTTTTGTTGCTTTGGCTTAGCTGTTTTTGTTTTTAAACTTCCTTTAATTCTAGGTTGCAGGTCCTTGTAAAACCTGTTGAACACTTTTTTCTTGTAAAGGTTTCGGGTCCTTGTAAAACCTGTTTTTACTTAATCAGAACAATCCACACAACTCGCATATTAGACCATTATTTAGTCAAACTAAACATTCTAAAAGTCTTTATAGAACCAAAAAAGTTATTCAAGTTTGAAGGGATCTAGCTACAACACCCTGAGCTACTGCCAAATCTTAAAACCTTGTGGGGGAAACCAGTAACAAAAGAAGAAACTCAAATATGAAATGTTAATAAAAAGCTTAAGGGATTCAAAGACAAATTAAGAATTTGGAATAAGATAGCTTTGGGAATAATTTTTGAAGTGAAAATCAAAACAGAAAATGATGTCAACGAATTTAGAAATAAAGTAATAAGAAACATAATGTCACAAGTAAAATTTGAGAAGGAAAAGACACTAATGTTAGAATACAAAGAGATCTTGGCAAGGGAAGAAATCTATTGGAGATCAAAATTGGGAGAAGTATGGTTGTATGAAGGAGACCTAAATACACATATTTCCAATAACACATCGAAATTAAGACAAAACAAAATTAAATTATACAAATTGAATCCAATGGTCAAAGAAAAATATTTGACCCCAAATAAATCTGACAAGAAGAATTATATTTTTTACAAAACCTTCTTGGAGGACTTGGGGAAGCAAATAAACTTTAGAGTAATTTCAAACAAAATCTACCAACATTAATAACATAAGTTGATAGAAATTTTCTCATGAGCCCATCCATAATCAATGAAGTAAAAAGAATAACATTTGAATTGCACTTATCTGAATTATGAATTAGATTACAATACTTGGTGTGATACCTGCGGTATTGTCAATTTCAATATAAAAACCAAAAGACTAACAACAAAATTGCAAGCCAAAAAGTGATCCATTCTATTCAAAATTTGGTTTTATACAAATATGATGGATCCCAAGGGTCACTAGAATACCTTGGAAATGAAATGAAGAGTCACCATAATGTTTATTACAAATAAACTTATTAAAACTACCAAAAATTTTAAAAAACTAAAAAAAATTTTAGGCCTACTTGGAGAAGGCATAACTTTCAATTCCTAGGTGTAATTTGTGAACCATTTACTTCGTTGGAAAGATAATAAAAAATTGTTGACCCAAAATTGGAAAGCCTGCACAAGATCTTCCCAGAAATGCCTCGAAGACCTTATAAAATGCAGTTTACTAAGACATACAAAATACTCAAAAAATTAGATTTCAGTATTTCCCAATTCCATCCTGATCATTCCTCCCCCCTTGAGAGGCAATGAGACTCATTGAACTAACCTGCTGCAAAAAATGAGGAAATTGTGCTTTAATTTGTTCCTTAGTTAACCACTTGCCTTGATGAGGATGTTGACCAGCTCAAACCACCTGATAAAGAGGAATGTTCTGATTTCTCAAAGTCTTTAAAATGACTTCAGTAACATGGTCACACTAGAATGGAACAGTCGTAGATAATTCTACAGCTTGAATGTGTTTAGTAGCCTGGGAAATGTCCAACAAAGGAGGAAAACAGGGTCTCAACAATTCCACATTGAAAACTGGATGCAGGCCCAAGAAGGATGGCAAATTAAGTTCAAAAGCATTCTCTCGTACTTGCTTCACAATAGTATACGAGTCATAACGAAGAGGGCAAAGCTTCTTGTTTGGTCTGTGAAGGTGCTCTTTCTAAAGATGTAACCATACCATGCCACCAACCTCAAAGTGATGAGGATTTCTATGTTTATCATGCCTTTCCTTATACTTCTGATTACTCTGCTCCAAAGTCTCATGAACTTACTGTTGTATGTGTCTAATGTTATCAATGAATTTTTCTGCTTTATCTACCTCCCTGCCAGTATTCAATAAAGTATCAGATTGCAAAATTGGCAGTGTTGAATCCATAGGTGCCAATGGTTGATACCCAAGTCAAACCTCAAATAGACTATGCCTTGTAGTACTATGGAGTGCACGGTTGTAATTATGTTGCACATAGGGTAAGCTTGCATCCCATGTACGAGGATGTTTTGATTGATATATCTGTAGGATATGAATGATCATTCGATTCACTGCTTCTGTCCGCCCAACTGTTTGGGGATGGAATGTTGTGGACTTTGTCAACTTTGTGTCCATTTTATCCCATAGTGCAGACCAAAATTTGCTGATGAACCTGCTATCCCTATCAGAAATAATGCTTTTGGGCAAACCAAAATGAACCCAAACATGCTAAAAAAATAACTTGGTAGTCTCTTCTGCAAAAATCATCTTTTGACATGCTACCATGATAGCCATTTTAGAAAACCTATCTACCAAAACATACACACAGTCATGCCCCCGCCTAGTAGTTGGAAGCCCATACATAAAATCCATTGAAACAGACTGCCATGGCTTATCAGGAATAGGTAATGGTAAGTATAGACCCAACTTACGGTTTGTGGACTTTGCAATTGCACAGACTGCACAAACTTGTATATATAAAATTATAACCTGCTTCATTTTTTGCCAATAGAAATGCTTTTGAAGGATAGCAGTAGTCTTACCAATACCAAAATGTCTTGCAACACAGTTGTAGTGAGCTTCCCATATCATTTTCTTTCATTCCTTAGTGGGTACACATATATGACCAACATGGCAGAGCAACCCATCCTGCAAGTGAAAATCAAAGACACACTTTCCTTCTACCAAATTACTATAGATGTTAGCAAAATTAGGGTGAATACCATATAGTTGTTCCCATGTGGATGATTGATGACCACATGAATCCAACACCATTGTCAAACCTGCAATTGGAGGCCTATTCAAAAAATCGGCCACTTTGTTACTGTTTCCTTTTTATGATGAATGTTGAGGTGAAATTGTTGTAGATAAGTTGACCACCTTTGATGTCTGTCATTCTGCAACTTCCCTTGTGTTTGCAAGAATTGAAGAGGTTTATGGTTTGTATGTATAATAGCTTCCTTTCCTAGTATATAATGTTTTCATTGTTTACAGGCCTGAACAATAGCATACAACTCCTTGTCATAGGTGGGGTACCTATGTACTATATCAAAAAAAGTTTCACTGTGATAGGCAAAATGATGCCCATGTTGTGTGAGTACTGCACCAAGAGAATAATCATATGCATCAACTTCTATCTCAAATGATTGTTGCAGATTTGGGAGAACCAGTACTAGTGCTGAAAATAATCTTTTTTTTTAACTCTTCAAATGCTTGTTGCTTTGCCTTTGTCCACTAAGACAGTCAAAAGATTGAATTTTGTATGCCTCAGTAAACTGCATTTTTGAATATCTGCCCATAAATGCCCCAAAGACCTTGAAAAATGCAGTTTACTGAGACATACAAAATACTGAAAAAATTAGATTTCAGTATTTCCCAATTCCATCCTGATCATGCACCCTAACAAAGCCCTCGAGCCTGATGGATTTTGAGCTATAATTTTCCAAACTTGTGTGAATTTCATCGAAAAATAAATATGACAATTAGTAGAAGAATTGAAGAAAAAGACAACAGTACTTAAGGATTGAAATACAACAAATATAGCACTAATACCTAAGAAATCATATGGGAAAACCTCTACGGGATTTCCACCGATATCACTTTGCAACACCATTTATAAATTCATATCTAAAGTAATGACAAACATACTTAAAATTGTATTACCAAAGATAATATCAGAAGATCAAAGTGTGTTTGTGCCTAGAAGAAATAGTATCATCATAGCACATGAAGTTCTTCATTTAATTCATAATGAAAATCTAAGAGTTATTATTTTCAAACTGGTCATTAGCAAGGCATATGATAAGAAGAAGTGACATTTTCATATTTAATTTATGAAAATATTTGGTTTTCGTAATGATTGGTTCAAATTGATATATAGTTAAATTTCTACGCCTAGATATTCAATAATTGTAAATGGATCTCCCCATGGAAAACCATTCAACATTTAAATTTGGATTTGGATTTTAGAAAGGAAAGGGATAATTTAGCAACCATATAATTTAGATTGGGTGTGCAAATAGCCAAATATGAGTCGCTAAGGGCTTGTGATGGAACCCCCTTTGACCGACATTCAATATTGGGTACTATATTTAATTTATTTCCCCAATATTAAATAATTACATCAAATAATATTACAATGTTAGAATATAACTCATCAAGTGGTCCCAAGAATACTCCAAATGAATCTATACATGTTGCATGCCTATCTAGGTGCTCCTAGGTGCCACATTTACATAATAGAATAAAATATTACAATAATATGCATTATTACAAAAGGTGTACAACACACAATTTTCCCAACATTCTCCTACTTGTTTTATACATTGCATAAGGGTCAATAAGTAGCCACAAATATGAGCATGGGAATAATCCCTCCTACCAACATGCACCATCATGAAACAAAGGGATGCATATGCTCTTTCAAGATACCTGCAACAAAAATAAAGTGACCACCATCTCATACATAAATTCTTCCACCTTCTATCATGTCACTGCCATTGGACATGCATACAATTTATCCAAAGAGAAAACCACACAACCTATTGCAAACTAATCATAAGTCCTATCTCAATTGATATCCCAAAACAAAAACACTCAATCCAAAGGAAACAACATGTATCAGTAGTTATCAAAACCACAACTGAAATAGCACCCACAACAAGTGCTAACACATCCAACTATTCATATCTCCAAGGTATACAAAATATATCAAATGAAACTCATAACATCAACATATCCAACCTGTAATAAGAACCACAAGCCTCAAGTTCAATATCTTCCACATACACACCAAGAAGCTCCCATTGCATAGGTAATGCCAAATCTAAAATGAATTGACACTAACAACATCACATAGAAGTGTAGCCATGTAGTATCAAAGATCATAGACAATAATATATAACATGTAAACCAATAACCTGCAAGGACAACCCTCACAACAAGTCTCCAAAACTATCCCAAGTTCTCCACAACCCACAAAGGAAAGAGATAAAGGAACCACCATGCCATATCCATCATGACACACATGAACACAAACTAGTGATCACAAAGCTCCAACCAGTCCCAAATCCAATGTAAGTTAAACCAAACAACCAGGAAGATATCCAAGACCAAAGAGAGAAATATTGCAAATCAAAACATTTATCATGTCCTTCTACTCACACCTATAAATCCCAATTGTGTCAAGTATGATCTCCTCAAAAGAACCCCAACAAGAATCCATAGTAACATCCAAACCACATTCAACCTCTTTAGGCCAAATAAACATATGTACCATATAATCAATATGGATGTAAACCTCTCATAGCCAAGAGAATGGTACTCATACCATTCCCAATCCAAGGAATATGCCCAATAAACAATCTTTCAAACTCAATCATAATGATATCATAATAACAACATATGCATAAGGAGATAACCAATTCCAAACCATCTCTCAAATGAACCCTCTAGAAATAGCTCACACCATATCTCAAGATCCATATCCATAAAAGATAAGCATAAACATAATGCACCTATCTCACACCATAGCTCAAGATCCATATCCATGAAAGATAAGTGTAAATATAATGTACCTCAAAGGAACAATAAAAATACCTATCAAGTAGTATATCACCAAGTAGACCAAGAGCGAGGAACGAGAATTCTCATTAAGATATCTAAGTCTCCAAGGATAATCCAAGATCACTTTCATCTCAAGTCCATACCAGGTGAATGTTCCTCGGTCTTCCTATTGAAACCATCAAGTGTCCCAAAAAATAGATCTCTAAACAAAAGAGAATATCAACATCACCTAAGTCTCCAAGTATCCCTAAGTACTAAAGAAGATCAATCCATGCAAAGAAACTCCAAATACAACAAAAGAACATCTTGAAGTATCAGACAAATGATCGATGTACTCAATAATAAGAAACTGAACCAAGATCAATGTCAAAACTCCAACCATGGAATCAGGAACATAAACATGACAACATGATCTAACCATCCCCTCCATGGAGATAATATGCTTCATATCAACATATCAAATAACCATGTCATGCCGAAACTCAAATCTAGATACAAGACTGCATCATGACATATAAAAGTTATGATAACATATCAAATGAAAACATAAAACCACACCTCAACCAAGGACCCCTTGAGTCCTCAAGATGTCAAAGTCTCTAATCACTTAAAGATACCATATCCTACTAGTGAACTAGAAAATGTATAATACGGTCCTTTATAAAACAACAAGATCTAAGGCATCCTCCAACATTTCCAACACTAAAGAATATTATTCACCATCCAAAGGTGAATCCACATCACTGCAAAAAACTCCAACTGAAGCATGGTATCGAGTCTAGTTGTATTTGAAGGCCAGATGAAAAAAAAAGTATGTGTGTAAGAGGTACTTAGCCAAATAATGACACATATAAACTTGGTGATCACTTCCTGAGATAGCTCCCAACTCATGTTGCATCAGGATGTTGCATCATCAAATGACGTGCTAGATGATGTGTTTCAAGATGCTCTTGGTCAGGGTCAACTCATAATACATATTTCAAATGTATAATATGAAATGATATTGGATAATGATGTAATAACTCCACTCCTATCAATTTATTCCCTCTAGGAAGCAATGCCCACTGAGTATGTTGTAGGTGAGAGGGATGGAGCTATGACTACAAACCTTTGACCAACCAAATGTTTGTGCACTGCCACCTCTCGATCAACTCTACGATAATGATCACGGTCTACAGTTCTATCATGACCCTAACATACAAATTTGGGATGGTCTAGGCAGTTGATGTTGAGGCTCAAACAAACCTCAACTTATAAATACTGAGAAAAATAGAGTGGAATTTGGTCTTTATTAGGATAATAACCATGTGCAACAAGAAAACATGGGTATATGAGGCTTGCTATAATCATATCAATGAACCACATCACCTTAAAGGCGTTCACCTTGCCCTTACCATGATAATGAAGAAATACCCCTCATTTGATGAATTCCTTCAAGATATGGTGCTAGACCTCATTGAAGGAAAAATCACTTAAGATATCCCCGCTCAACCTCTGAAAAATATCCTCTATAATATTTGGGGTATATGAGGTATACCTACATAAGAACTCTCTAAGTTTCTCTAGGCTATTTAAGATAGTCGTGCACTTTCCCTTGTACATGCATCATAATTATCTATGGTGGATTTCAATCTATTGATCTCAATGTCAGTGTAACAAAAAATAGTACCCGTATCAGGCATTTATGCATGCATGAGATCAACCATCAAGAGGAAACATATAAAGTTACAAATTATGTAAGTGTACATTTAAAAAAATGTAATTAAGCATACAATCTACTAATAAATATTAATCTAACATGTACATACAAATTTAAATGGCGAAGACTAAATATTTTTTAATAATAATTGGTGAGGAAAAACATACATACATGTATACGAAGTACCCAAAGTTAACTTTTCACACGTAAGTGCATAATATAATTTATCACGTAAAAGAGCATGATTATCAATATCAAGTTGACAATTTACCTAATTAGATAGTGGAATGTGCATAATCAACATAACATTAGCATTGTTTATACATAATCAAGCTAGGGTTTCATTTATATATTTGTTTCTAAAAAAATTATAAGGTTTTCTAAGATATTTCTAATGTTTCGTAAGAATACAACAAATTTTTGATGTTTCTCTAAAATTAAATTATAGTTTTTCTAAAAATTTTCTAATGCTTTCTAATTTTTAAAAAAGTTTTCGAACATATGTAATTATTTAGCTAATAATACAACAATTTAAAAATACAAAAAACCTTACATATACTTGTGTAAATAAATTTAAAAATCTAATAATAGACAAAATAAAAATAAAAAAAACACACAACATACAAGTGAAAATGAAAAAAGAAAAGAAGAATTTGGTACGCCTGGTATAGTAGCGATGATGTGTCATTAGATGTAGTGTGGTCGGGAGGCTCGTTAGTTGAAAATGGTTAGGGCGTTCACTCTAACTAGGTGTGTAACCCAGATTACCACGTGAAAATGACCCTTTAACTATTACCTTGGGATTATAAACTATTTGTTAAAAAAATCAGTTGAAAGTAGCTTCGATCGAATCTTATGTTTGATCAAACCCATTAAAATATTATTATGATGTCACATCTTCGATCTAATATGTATGTCGTCATTGGTTTGATTAAGGGTTTAGATCTTGTTTGATTGAGCATTTAAGTTTAATCAAACATGCTTCCTAAATGCTTTTTCCTCACCTCTATTTTTCCTTTGTGGGTGAGAGTGTAACCCACTATTGTGGGATCAGCCATGGATGACTATTATTATATAAGCTTTTCATTTAACAATTCAAAAAAAAATCTAATTTTTAATAGATGTTTATATTAGTAGTGATGGAGTGAACACTTCCATAGTTACTATGGTTGTGCATAGTAATGATTTTCTTGACATATTATCTACAAAGTATTATCAATTCTTATGTATGTCTTTAAAATTAAAGAAAAAGATTTTTTATAAGTCACAATAGAAAAATATTAATTAAATATCGTGACATATAAATTGATGGGAAATTATTATTTAATAGATTTTAGTCTAATCTAAAATAAAATATTTTTAAATTAAATACATAACTAACATAATTATATCCTTGGTATCTAAATTTTTAAAGTCTCTAACTGGTTAAAAAAATCATTAATTAAAAACAATTACTACTAAGAAATTGAAAGGATACAAAACTAGAATGCATCACTATTGACTCCTCTTCATGGAGACAAATGAGAACCCATGAATACAGTATTATAGCTATTCAATGGTTTGATTATGCAAGAATTTTATGAGTAGAAACTTGAGGTTGTCCCTCCTCCTTTGGTCAACACTACAAAAAATATTTTCACTGTGCAAGAAGTGGACATGGACATTAAGAAATTGGGAGTAGGAAAAGTTGAGGACTTGGTTGAACTTCAAAAAGAGTATCTAAAGTGGGGGTTGAGATTTCTCACACCATACATTATGAAAATATGCAACAATATCATTCAACAAGTGTTCCCTAAAGAATGGATAAGTAGCCTAACAATACCTATTTTTAATAGTGGTGAAATAAATGATCCTTCCAACAATAGAGGGTCATAATGATAAACCCGTTGTTTGCAAATTTATTTGGTAGTATGATAGAAAATAGAATCAACATGTGGATAAAAGAAAATCATATGCAAGCAAAATGGTAAGCAGGTTTCACACCTAAACAATATATGGTTGATATTGCATCATTTTGAGGCACTTAAGTTGAAAATATTTGGGAGAAAGGGGAAGAAGTCCTTTGTTGTTTTATTGACTTTAAAAAGGCTTTTGTCACGGTACCTATGGATAAGCTATTACATAGAATGGAGGAATGTAGGCTTCCTTTGCATCTTAGAGCAGCTTCCATAAGCTTTATGAAAAAGTTGAAGTCAAAATTAGAGCCTCAATAGGTGTTTCAAAAAGTTTTAGGAGTGACATTGGGGCTTAGCAAGGGTTCCCCTTATCTCCTACTCTTTATGGTATTTTTATTGACAAACTTGAGCAATGGTTAAATTCACAAGGTGGAGATGGGGTTCATTTGTGATAGGGCTTCTATTTTATGTTGATGACCTTAATTTGATTACTAATTAAAGTCGGTGGTTGCAAGAACACTTATATGCCCTTGAGCATTTTTGGAGTGTGGTGAGGCTAGCAACAATTCTAAATCAAAGTAGAGACAAATTGAGAAAATACAAAAGCACTTGATCACGAGCAAGTTTAAAATTAAAAGTTCAATCACTTAATATATTATGCTTAGTGAAATGGGGGCAGCCTCTATTGATGCAACTAATATGATGTGTCACATAAGGTATTTAAAAATAATTAAACAAATGGAAGCATGCACATGACCCAGATTTGTTTTCAATGATAGCTGACAACTTGAGTAAAAGATAAAAGACTTGGATGAGACAAAACAAAAAATGGATGAGTAAATGAAATATTGACTTGAATGCTTTCGCCATAGACAATGAAGAGATAAAGAATTTTGTTATGAATAAATTGAGTAAGCATACTTGGAGTAAAGTGCTTGGGAGAGTAAAGAAATTTTACATTGGACAAATCAATCCTATATGTGATCTTCATCAAAATGCGAGTACATATAGGCTAGTACTATGTGGATAGCCTAAATTCTTATTTCTCAATCAAGAAGGAACTTTCATCGACTCCGATGTGTAAAGAGGTAGTGGGAAAGGGCGAAAGAAGCTTGGAAACAAAGGATATGTATTTTTTTCACTTCCTAGCATTCAAATCTAAGAGACACTTCATTTTAGAGTGTGATGCCTATAAATGCATCAAAGAATTCTATGTTATTATCTTACACCTCCTTCTTGATATAACCTTTTGAGTGAGAATATTGTTGGGAAGTTAGAAGAACTCATCACCATATTGTATAAAAGAAAATGAATTACAATAATTGAAAATGACACAAACTTAATGTCCCAAAGACTTTATTAAAAAAAATCACTTCAATGTCAAAACACCTTACGTAAGTAGCACAATGAGTGAGCACTATGGGTGTACAAAAAATGAGAAAAGATAGCATTCGATTGAATGCAGCTGCTTTAGCATACGTAGTTGCTTAGCTCAACTTTTCTATAATGCCCATGTTTAAAAGCTAGAAATTTGAATGTTTGAAGCATTATAAAAGCTGAAAAGATGGAGGAACAACTGTAACTCAGTCACATTTGAACTACATCTGAGACAATGTAAACATGTCCTTTTTTTAGTTTAAAATTGTGGAAGATCTTTCAAATTTTGAAATGGCATAAAAGCCAAGATTAGGCGTGCATTATTGTTAGAATTTAATCTTTACTTGTACTAATGTAAGTAGGAGATTCTTATGGAATCCCTACACCTATTTTGTCTCCTTGTACAAGTGTGAGGATAATTCCTTTTATTGTAATTTCTTATTTAGTTATTTCTCCTTATGAGGAATCATACACTTGTCTCACACACTATTGAAATGTGACATTCGTAGATATGGGAGTTACCATGCAACTCCTCTCTCACATCTCTATTAAAGAGATGTCTCTCCTTCTCTCTTTAATTTTTTTAGGTTAACTCTTCTAAATCATTATTGTATGAGCTTGGCTCTCACTCTCTCTCTCTCACATTCTTAGGCGTTTTTGCCCATTCTCTATATCACAAGGGTTTTCTCATGCTTTCCCCCCTTCAAAATCTTGTCTCCTTGTTGTTTGGATCTTTGGTGCATGCTCCTAGTATTCAAATTATTCATGGTAAATCTTCGTTCTCCTTGCTCATTGAATTAAACAACTTCTTGTTTCTCTTTATTTTGTTATTATTTTAACATGGTATAAGAGCAGGTTGGTTTAATCTTCGATTGAGTTTACAGGTGAAGGAGCTACCATATCTTGGAGCACTCCAATATCGGAGACTCTTGAGAGAGTGTTGAAAAAAAAAATTGAATTTTTTTTTGGGTTTGGCTGGTTTACCGCCAAACCTGATTTATCTTTTATACTTGCATGTTGGTTTTTATTGATCTACCTTATTTGATCTATAGGATTCAAGATTTTAATCTCTGGTTTCCTGCAAGGTTTCATAAATCTAGTTTACAGATCTTTGTTAACTTTTATTCTTCTGTTCATTATCTGCAGATGCTTATATTTATCTTGTGTTGATCTTAATATGTTTCTGTAGCTTTATATATCTCTGTATCCCAGAAATTTATCTCAGCATATCTTTTTGTATGATCTTTGTTC
>MU227798.1:1173142-1196043 GCA_018584345.1 Thuja plicata
ATTCCTCTTCTCAAAAATGGTTATCTAGAAACTTTGGATACTGTTTCTCATCCATGCATGAAATGTTCTAGTGATTGTATAAAATTACTTTAGGCCTCCAGTATTGATGAGATGTACAAGTGTAAAATTTTTTTGCGAGACTGGGATCAATTTGTGCAGTGTACATAAATGCAAGGCGGTGATTATTCTCGATGATCGACAGGTAGGTAGGACAGTAGCTAGGACTAAAGATAACACAACTCAAGAGACCATCATAGGTTGTCTCTTTCTTTTGTCTATATTATTGACAGAATGTTTTACATTTCATTAGCTCATCAAATCCGAGGATTTGAAAGAATTTAATAGAATATTTTCATGACAATGTATATTATTTAAGTTGACATTGCACGAATTTATCTACTTTGCGCACATGTATACTATGAACATGATGATAAAGAAGCATCTCCTACCATGGCCATGCTTCTTTATCGTTGTCCTCATAGTCTAGAAGTGCACGAACTAGATAAATTCTTGCAATTTCAACTTAAATAATATACGTTGTCATGAAAATATTCTATTAAATTATTTCAAATCCCCAGATTTGATGAGCTAATGAAAGGTAAAACATTCTGTCAATAATATAGACTGAAGAAAGAGAGAACCTATGATAGTCTCTTGAGCTATTTTATCTTTAATGTGCATATCCGTCGGTTTTTTGACATTTCATAATTAATTTTTGATAGAAGTGCTATGCCTTCGACAGATAAAATGTCAGAGAATCATAATTTACAACAATTCTTTCGATAGTAATGCTATATGTTCGACAGGGCAACCTGTCGAAGAAATGTTGCATGACTGTCGCTATTCCGACAGTTCAAGTGTTGCAAATAGAAATTTTTTGACAGTAATGCTATATTTTTGACAGGTATATCTGTCAGAATTAGGTGGAAATTGTCGGTATGCCAACAATTATAATGTCGGAAAGGATATGTTTTCAACAGTTATTTCCAACAAAGATTGTATATCTCTGATAGATCGTGGTGTCAGAATGCCGATGGATGAACCGCAGGAAATTCCATAACGAAGTTGTTGTCATGTGCAAGTTTCCAATGTGATGTGGTGTCGGTAAACTGACAGATGTGTCTTCTATCGCAATTTCCTACGCAAAAATGGTGACGGACTCATGTGTCAAAATAGCAACAAATGAGCGTTGGAAATTTGATAAATGGCCGTTGGAATTTGACCTCAAATGTACTAGTGCCAAGAACAAAGAGAGAAACATTGCAAATCAAAACATGTATCATGCCTTCTACTCACACCTATAAATGATCAACTATATTAATTTTAGGTGATTCCATTAAAAAGTTGAGTCTTATGTTGGTTGTTTCCTTTATAAAAGTATGACCCAACTTTGTGTTTAAATACAAACATCAACATTAAGCACCAAAATAAAATAGGTAGGACTCAACCAAAATTTAAATTTAATGTCCAAATTTGCTCATAAACACAAACTAGACCTAGGAATAAAATGAGCTAGATCATGGGAGGTGAACTTAGGTACATGAAAATACATGTAAATTTTGTATATATGAAATGCAAGGATAGGTAAAATGTATTGGCATAACTTTGCATATAGATGAGGTAAGTGATACATGTGTATTAATTTGTGTAATATTTAAGTAGGTGGAATAGAGAAAGGGACCAATTTTATACAAATTTACATCATAATTGTTAATCATATATGCTATTAATGTTATATTTTTGTCAAGGTCTTCTACGAAAAAAAGTAGTCAAATGCAAACAAAGAGATGCAAATTAAAAAGCCCTGCATTCTTAATCAATAGTTGTCTTCTTCCAAAACCTATCCACTCAAATTTGTTGTAGGGGTAAACCAATTACCCATGGGTGGATACTAAAGAAATAGATGGGAAGCAAAGGCATTTCCAAATTAGCAACTAGACAAAAAATCATAGACCTCAAGAAGAATATCTAGACAAATATATGTGAAATTGATGTATCAACATTGGTGGATGGAGAAGAAAAATATCTGGAAACACACGAGGTGAACACCAAAGTCATTGGCAACAAACATAGAAAAAAGGAAATGAGAGAATTAATATCAATTCACAGGATAACAATGCAGAAATCAGTTTTCTATGAAAAAAATCCTTCTCTATAACCTTAGACTTTGAAGTAGCGAGGCACTAAGTTGTGAAGACAAACTCGTGGTGGTATAAAGACAAGCTTGTCTACATGAAAATTTGGGTAGTAAATTTCTACCCAAAAATAAAGAAATCTTCATATTATGCCTATTGGATTCAACTAACAACCTTCCTCTAGAATATTGGACAAGAGATTATATTTGGTTGATTGGAAGAAATCTAGGTGAGGTCCTTGGAATGGAAATGTGAAGGGGGGACTCACTCTTTGTTTTCATAAAATTAGTCACAATCCATCTAGTGCCCAATAAAATCCATCTTGTTACAAGCACGAAAATATGGAATTAAGAAATTGAAATTGAAGAACCAAAATATTAATGTTTGCGATGCGATAATTAGTCTCATCCAACAAAATTACCATTAAATAAAATCAATTAGTTTATTAAATTTTGTCGACAATGGAAAGGAAAATATATGGAAGCTAATGGAGCCTCTAGAAGAATAGGAATAATGTGGTTCCCAAACCAAGTGGACATTGAAATCATATAACACAATTCAAATTGGAAAATAAAAAACTGAAAAAGTTTGCAAACACACCTTAACTACACCATTTTCAATGTTTACGACCTAGTCAAAATAAAGATAAAAATAAACTATGGACAATACTAAGTCTAATTTCACATCTCTTCAAGACAACTTCATGGTGGAAAAATATTTCAATGTGATATTGGATCCAAACGAAAAATCTAGACGAACCACACAAGTACAATTATTTTAAGATATTTGTAACAAAAAATAAACTCATTGACTGCTCTCCAACCAATGGAAGATATATATTGAATAACAAAAGAAGAAAATTCACTTACATAGCACAAGGAACAGATTGCTTCATGTTATCAGAATAATGGTTAAAAAATGTAACACTTCTATCATCAACAATCTACACAACTCGCATATTAGACCATTATTTAGTCAAACTAGACATCGTAAAAGACTTTATAGAACCAAAAAAGCTATTCAAATTCAAAGGGATCTAGATACAACACCCTGAGCTACTGCCAAATCTTAAAACCTTGTGGGGGAAACTAGTAACAAAAGAAGAAACTCAAATATGCAATGTTAATAAAAAGCTTAAGGGAATCAAAGACAAATTAAGAATTTGGAATAAGATAGTTTTGGCAATAATTTTTGAAGTCAAAATCAAAATAGAAAATGATGTCAAGGAATTTAGAAATAAAGTAACAAGAAACATAATGTCACAAGTGGAATTTGAGAAGGAAAAGACACTAATGGTAGAATGCAAAGAGATCTTGGCAAGGGAAGAAATCTACTGGAGATCAAAATTGGGAGAAGTACGGTTGTATGAAGGAGACCCAATACACATTTTCCCATAACACGTCAAATTTAAGACAAAACCAAATTAAATTATGCAACGGTCAAATAAAAATAATTGACCCCAAAGAAATCCGACAAGAAGAAGTATGTTTCTTCCAAAACCTTCTAGGAGGACTTGGGGAAGCAGATAAAGTTTAGAGTAATTTTACGCAAAATGTACCAACATTAATAACAGAAGCTGATAGAAAATTTCTCATGAGCCCATCCACAATCAATGAAGCAAAAAGAATAACATTTGAATTGCACCCTAACAAAGCCCTCGAGCATGATGGATTTTGAGCTATAATTTTCCAAACTTTTGTGGATTACATCAAAAAATAAATATGACAATTAGTAGAAGAATGGAAGAAAAAGACAACAATACTTAAGGATTGAAATAAAAAAAATATAGCACTAATACCTAAGAAATCATATGGGAAAATGTTTACGAGCTTTCCACTGATATCACTATGCAACACCATTTATAAATTCATATCTAAAGTAATGATAAACATACTTAAAATTGTATTGCCAAAGATAATTTCAGAAGATCAAAGTGTGTTTGTGCCTGGAAGAAACATTACAAATGGTATCATCATAGCACATGAAGTTCTTCATTTAATTCATAATGAAAATCTAAGGGTTATCATTTTCAAACTGGTCATTAGCAAGGCATATGATAAGAAGAAGTGACATTTTCATATTTAAATTATGAAAATATTTAGTTTTTGTAATGATTGGTTAAAATTGATATATAGCTAAATTTATATGCCTAGATATTCAATAATTGTAAATGGATCTCCCCATGGAAAACCATTCAAATTTAAATTTGAATTGGAATTTTAGAAAGGAAAGGGCCAAGTTTGCAACCATATAATTGAGATTGGGTGGGTAAATAGTCAAACATGAGTCACTAAGGGCTTGTAATGGAACCCCCTTTGACCCACATTCACTATTGGGTACTATATTTAATTTATTTCCCCAATATCAATAATTATATCAAATAAAATTACAATGTTAGAATATAACTCATCAAGTGGTCCCAAAATACTCCCAATGAATCTCTACATGTTGCACGCCCATCTAAGTGCTCCTAGGTGCCACATTTACATAATAGAATAAAATATTACAATAATATGCATTATTACAAAAGGTGTACAACACACAATTTTCCCAACACTCTCCCACTTGTTTTATACATTGCATAAGGGTCAATAACTAGCCGCAAATATGAGCATGGGAATAATGACTCCTACCAACATGTACCATCATGAATCAAAGGGATGCATGTGCTCTTTCAAGTAACCCACAACAAAAACAAAGTGGCCACCATCTCATACCTAATTTTTTCCACCTTCTATCATGTCACTGCCATTAGACATGCATATAAGTCATCCAATGATAAAACCACACAACCTATTGCAAACTAATCATAAGTCCTATCTTGACTGATATTCCAAAAAAAACACTCAATCCAAAGGTAACATTTATTAGTAGTTGTCAAAACCATAATTGAAACAGCACCCACAAGTGCTAACACATCCAAATATTCATATCTCCAAGGTATACAAAACATATCAACTGAAACCCATAACATCAACATATCCAACCTGTAACAACAACCACAAGCCTCAAGTGCAATATCTTCCACATACACACCAAGAAGCTCCCATTGCATAGGTAATGCTAAATCTGAAATGAATCCAACAACATCACATAAAAGTGTAACGATGTAGTAATGAGGATCATACACAATAATATATAACATGTAAACCAATAACCTACAAGGAAAACCCTCACAACAAGTCTCCAAAACTTTCCCAAGTTCTCCATAACCCACAAAGGAAAGAGATAAAGGAACGACCATACCATATCTGTCATGACACGCATGAACACAAACTAGTGATCAAAAAGCTACAACCAATCCCAAATCAAATGTAAGTGAAACCAAACATCCAGGAAGATATCCAAGACCAAAGAGAGAAACATTGCAAATCAAAACATGTATCATGTCCTTCTACTCACACCTATAAAATTGCCAATTGTGTCAAGCATGATCTCCTCAAGAGAACCCCAAACAAGAAGCCATAACAACATCCAAACCACATTCAACCTCTTTAGGACAAATAAACATATGTACCATATAATCAACATGGATGTAAACCTCTCATAACCAAGAACATGACACTCATACCATTCCCAATCCAAGGAATACACCCAATAAACAATCCTTAAAAGTCAATCATAATGATATCATAATAACAACATATGCACAAGGAGATAACCAATTCTAAACCATCTCTCAAATGAACCCTCTAGAAATAGCTCACACCATAGCTCAAGATCCATATCCATAAAAGATAAGCATAAACATAATGCACCTAGCTCACACCATAGCTCAAGATACATATCCATGAAAGATAAGTGTAAACATAATGTACCTGAAAGGACCAATAGAAATACCTATCAAGTAGTAAATCATCGAGTAGACCAAGAGTGAGGAACGAGAATTCTCATTAAGATATCTAAGTCTCCAAGGATAATCCAAGAGCACTTTCATCTCAAGTCCATACCAAGTGAATCCTCCTCGGTCTTGCTACTGAAACCATCAACTGTCACAACACATACATCTCTAAACAAAAGAGAATATCAACATCATCTAAGTCTCCAAGTATCCATGAGTATTGTAGAAGATCAATCCATGCAAACTCCAAATACAACAAAACACCGTCATGAAGTATCAGGCAAATGATCGATATACTCAATAATAAGAAACTCAACCAACATCAATGTCAAAACTCCAACCATGGAATCATGAACATAAACATGACAACATGATCTAACCATCTCCTCCATGGAGATAATATTCTTCATATGAACATATCAAATAACCATATCATGTTGAAACTCAAATCTAGATTCAAGAGTGCATCATGACATAATAAAAGTAATGATAACATATCAAATGAAAGAATAAAACCACACCTCAACCAAGGACCCCTTGAGTCCTAAAGATGTCAACATCTCTAATCACATGAAGATACCGTCTCCTACTAGTGAACTAGAAAATGTAAAATACCCTTTATACAACAACAAGATCTAAGGCATCTTCCAACATTTCCAACACTAAAGAAGATTATGCACCATCCAAAGGTTAGTCCACATCACTGTCAAAAACTCCAACTGAACCACAGTATCGAGTCTAGTTGTATCTGAAGGCCAGATGAAAAAAAAGTATGTGTGTAAGAGGTACTTAGCCAAATAACGAGACATATAAACTTGGCAATCACTTCCTGAGATAGCTCCCAACTCATGTTGCATCAGGATGTTGCATCATGAAATGACATGCTAGATAATGTGTTTCAGGATGCTCTTGGTCATGGTCAACTCATAATACATCCCCCAAACCTATAAGATGAAATGATATTAGATGTTGATGTAATAATTCCACTCCTATCAATGTATTCCCTCTAGGAAGCAATGTCCACTCAGTATGTTGTAGGTGAGAGGGATGGAGCTATGACTGCAAACCTTTGACCAACCAAATGTTTGTGCACTGCCACCTCTCGATCAACTCTACAATAATGATCATGGTCTACAATTTTTTCATGACCCTAACATACAAATTTGGGATGGTCTAGGCAATTGATGTTGAGGCTCAAACAAACCTCAACTTATAACTACTGAGAAAAATAGAGTGGAATTTGGTCTTTATTAGGATAACAACCATGTGCAGCAAGAAAACATGGGTATATGAGGCTTGCTATAACCAAATCAATGAACCATATCGCCTAAATGGACTTCACCCTTCCCTTCCCATCATAATGAAGAAATACCCCTCATTTGATGAATTCCTTCAAGACATGGTGCTAGACCTCATTGAAGGAAATATCACCTAAGATCTCCTAGCTCAACCTCTAAAAAATCTCCTCTATAATCTTTGGGGTATATGAGGTATACCTACATAAGAACTCTCTTTGTTTCTCAAGACTAGTTAAGATAGTCGTGCAATTTCCCTTGTACATGCATCATAATTATCTATGGTGGATTTCAACCTTTTGATCTCAATGTCAGTGTAACGAAAAATAGTGCCCATATCAGGCATTTATGCATGCACGAGATCAACCATCTAGAGGAAACATATAAAGTTACAAATTATGTAAGTGTACATTTAAACAAATGTGAGTATGCATACAATCTACTAATAAATATTAATCTAACATGTACATACAAATTTAAATGGCAAAGACTAAATATTTTTTAATAATAATTGGTGAGGAAAAACATACATACATGTATACGAACTACCCAAAGTTAACTTTTCACACCTAAGTGTATAATATAATTTATCACGTAAAAGAGCACAATTATCTATATAGAGTTGAAAATTTACCTAATTAGATAGTGGCATTTGCATAATCAACATAACATTAGCAATGTTTATACATAATCAAGCTACGGTTTAATTGAGCTAGGGTTGAATCGAGCCAGGGTTTCATTTATATATTTATTTCTAAAAAAATTATAAGGTTTTCTAAGATATTTCTAATGTTTTGTAAGAATACAACAAATTTTCAATGTTTCTCTAAAATTAAATTCTAGGTTTTCTAAAATTTTTCTAATGCTTTCTAATTTTTAAAAAAGTTTTTGAACATATGCAATTATTTAGCTAATAATACAAGAATTTAAAAATACAAAAAACCTTACATATACTTGCGTAAATAAATTTAAAAATCTAATAATAGAAGAAAAAAAAAAAACATACAACATACAAGTGAAAATGAAAAAAGAAAAGAAGAATTTGGTGCACCTGGTATAGTAGGAATGATGTGTCATTGGATGTAGTGTGGTCGGGAGCCTCGTCAGTTGAAAATGGTTAGGGCGTTCACTCTAACTAGGTGTGGAACCTAGATTGCTACGTGAAAATGACCCTTTAACTATCTTATTGGGCTTATAAACCGTTTATTAAAAAAATCAGTTGAAAGTAGGTTCGATCAAAGCTTATGTTTGATCAAACCCATTAAAATATTAATATGACATCACATGTTCGATCTAATATGTATGTCGTCATTGGTTTGATTGAGGGTTTAGATCTTGTTCGATTGAGCATTTAAGTTTAATCAAACATGCTTCCTAAATTTTTTTTCCTCACCTCTGTTTTTCCTTTGCGGGTGAAAGTGTAACCCACTATTGTGAGATCAGCCATGGATGATTATTATTACATAAGCTTTTCATTTAACAATTAAAAAAAAATCATTTTTAATAGATGGTTGTATTAGTAGTGATGGAGTGAACATTTCCATAGTTACTATGGTTGTGCATAGTAATGATTTTCTTGACATATTATCTACAAAGTATTAGCATGTCTTTAAAAATAAACAAAAATATTTTTTATAAGTCACAATTGAAAAATATTAATTAAATATGGTGACATATATAAATTGATGGGCAATTATTATTTAATACATTTTAGTCTAATCTAAAATAAAATATTTTTAAATTAAATACATAACTAACATAATTATATCCTTGGTATCTAAAATTTTAAAGTCTTTAACTGATTAAAAAAATCACAAATTTAAAAAAAATTACTACTAAAAAATTGAAAGGATACAAAACTAGAATGCATCACTATTGACTCCTCTTCATGGAGACAAATGAGAACCCATGAATACAGTATTATAGCTATTCAATGGTTAGATTATGCAAGACTTTTATGAGTAGAAACTTGAGGTTGTCCCCCCTCCTTTGGTCAACACTACAACAAATATTTTCACTGTGCAGGAAGTGGACATGGACATTAAGAAATTGTGGGTAGGAAAAGCTGAGGACTTGGTTGAACTTCAAAAAGAGTATCTAAAGTGGGAGTTGATATTTCTCACACCATACATTATGAAAATATGCAACAACATTATTCAACAAGAGTTCCCTAAAGAATGGATAAGTAGCCTAACAATAACTATTTTTAATAGTGGTGACATAAATGACCCTTCCAACAATAGAGGGTCATAATGATAAACCCGTTGTTTGCAAATTTATTTGGTAGTATGATAGAAAATAGAATCAACACGTGGATAAAAGAAAAGCATATGCATGCAAAATGGTAAGCAGGTTTCACACCTAAACAATCTATGGTTGATATTGCATCATTTTGAGGCACTTAAGTTGAAAAAATTTGGGAGAAACGGGAAGAAGTCGTTTGTTGTTTTATTGACTTCAAAAAGGCTTTTGCCACGATACCTATGGATAAGCTATGACATAGAATGGAGGAATGTAGGCTTCATTTGCATCTTAGAGCGGCTTCCGTAAGCTTTATGAAAAAGTTGAAGTCAAAATTAGAACTTCAATAGTTGTTTCAAAAAGTTTTAGGAGTGACATTGGGGCTAAGCAAGGTGCCCCTTATCTCCTACTCTTTATGGTATTTTTATTGACAAACTTGAGGAATGGTTAAATTCATAAGGTGGAGATGGGGTTCATTTGTGATAGGGCTTCTATTTTATGTTGATGACCTTAATTTGATTACTAATGCAAGTCGGTGGTTGTAAGAACACTTATATGCCCTTGAGCATTTTTGGAGTGTTATGAGGCTAGCAACAATTCTGAATCGAAGTAGAGAGAAATTGAGAAAATACAAAAGCACTTGATCACAAACAAGTTTAAAATTAAAAGTTCAATCACTTATTATATTATGCTTAGTGAAATGGGGGTAGTCTCTGTTGATGCAACCAATATGATGTGTCACATAAGGTATTTAAAAAGAATTGAACAAATGGAAGTATGCACATGACCTAGATTTGTTTTCAATGATAGTTGACACCTTGAGTAAAAGATAAAAGACTTGGATGAGACAAAACAACAAATGGATGAGTAAATGAAATATTGACTTGAGTAAAGTGTTTGGGAGAGAAAAGAAATTTTATATTGCACAAATCAACCCTATATGTGATCTTCATCAAAAAGCGTGTAAATAAAGACTAGTAATATGTGGATAGCCTTAATACTTATTTCTCAATCAAGAACGAAGTTTCATCGACTCCGATGTGTAAAGAGGTAGTGGGAAAGGGCGAAAGAAGCTTGAAAAGAAAGGATATGTATTTTTTTCACTTCGTAGCAGTCAAATCTAAGAAACACTTCATTTTAGAGTGCAATGCGTATAAAGACATCAAAGAAAACTATGTTAATATCTTGACAGCTGCTTCTTGATATAACCTTTTAAAATAATCATATTATTGAAAAGTTAGAGGAACTCATCATCATATTGTATTAAAAGAAATACATTACAAAAATTGAAAATGACACTAAATGTCCCAAAGACTTTAGTAAAAAAAATCATTTCAATGTCAAAACACCTTACGTAAGTGGCACAATGAGTGAGCACCATGGGTGTATACAAAAATCAGAAAAGACATCGTTCGATTGAATGCAGCTGCTTTAGGATACGTAGCTGCTTAGCTCAACTTTTCTATAATGCCCAATGTTTAAAAGCTAGAAATTCGAATGATTGAAGCATTATAAAAGCTGAAAAGATGGAGGAACAACTGGAACACAATCACATTTGAACTACATCTGAGACAACGTAAACGCGTCCAGTTTTTAAGTTTAAAATTGTTGATGATCTTTCAAATCTTGGTATGGCATAAAAGCCAAGATTAGGTGTGCACTATCATACGAGTCACCTTCTGGGCTAATGTTTATTATTTTGTAGACTGTCATGAGAAGTCACTCTCTGTTGAATCAGGTTGTGATACCATTTATAATATGAATATTGTGAGGGAAGTGAATTAGTAGTCGAACTGTTATAGTTATCTTTGTGCATATACAGATCTTAAATGGTGTTAAATTGGTATATTAGATTTTGATCATTTTTATTGGTTGTCTATATGATATAACTACTTCTAACTATTGGTTTGGCTTCTAGGTAGTAATTATGCACACTTATTACGTGCAAAGGGGTCAGAAAGTGGTCATTTCAAAGTGTCATTTGATACCTACTTAAAATGCCCCAGTAACCGTGCAGTACAACCACCTAAAAATCTGTCAATACATATGCACAAATGTTTTGATAGTCATTAAAAAATTGTCAATACTTATGTACAAATGTCTAAGTGGTCATTCAAAAGTTCTCAACATTGGAGGTACGAGTGGGTGGCAATTGCTACATGATATGATTTTTAATGACCTTTTAATTATCATTTTTTGGGTTTCTTTTAAATTGGTAATTGAGGGGTTCGGTGAGAAAGGAGTGAACAATAATTGAAAGATGAGCAATAACTAGTGCTCTTCTCCTATATTAATGATTCTCCTACTTACATTCTACTGGTATGAATGCTCCTCCTATCTCCTCATGCATGACATCCACTCCACCTTCTTCTTTCCATCATCTCCCTCTTATGAACCTCTAGGTTTTCTCCTATAGCTTAAATACTTTCATCTTCTCTCTCTTCACTAGCTTAAATACTTTCATCTTCTCTCTTGTCAGGAAAACTATTCATTCCTCCTACTTTACTACTCTTGCAACACTTTGAAGGCCTACCATATACTATTACTAAAGAAAAGATATCATTCTAATCTATGCACTAGTGCTAAGACGTCCTTGGGGAGGTTTCAACCTTGATCTCTAACATGAGAATCAAATGGTCCTAATAATTTATTGTAATCTCTTTAATGATTAAATTATTATTTTTGATCCGACATTACCAAGTTGTTGTATTTTCAAAAGTCATCATCACCAAAAGTAGAGTGTGATTCCATTCACCAAAAAAATAGTAAATTTACTTTAAAATTAAAAAACTTCGCTACACTAAAAGAGAGAATCTATGTTAAATTATCACATGCATGCACACATACACACATAGCCATGAAATTGCTTGACGTCCCATCATTATGATGCATATTTTCAAGACATGTGACTATAAACCTTTAATGCAAATATTAAATTGATTCTTCTTTCCACTAAACTAAATTTTTGAGCTCATAACATGAGTTTTTTTATTAAAAAATAACTTGATGTCCCACTAACCTCACTCTATTAAAGTTTTTAGCTAGTAAATAGTAATACCAGTTTTAAAAATAAACTAGGCTAAACTAATTTGAACATATGGATATAAACTATACTAAACTATTTGTATTCCATTTATAAAAAAAATGAACAAATATATTAATTTTGGGTGACTCCATTAAAAATTTAAGACTTATGTTGGTTGTTTTCTTTATAAAAGTATGACCCAACTTTGTATTTAAATACAAACATCAACATTAAGCATCAAAATAAAATTGGTAAGACTCAACGAAAATTTAAATTTAAATGTCCAAATCTGCCCTATGAACACAAACTAGACCTAGGAATAAAATGAGCTAGATCATGGGAGGTGAACGGTACATGGATATACATGTAGATTTTGTATATGCCAAATGCAAGGATAGACATAATGTATTGGAATATTTTTTCATATAGATGAGGTAAGTGATGTATGTGTATTAGTTTGTGTAATATATAAGTAGGTGGAATAGAGCAAGGGACCAAGTTTACACAAATTTACATTATAATTGTTAATCATATATGTTATTAATTTTATATTTTTTTTAAGGTCTTCTACGAAGAAAAGTAGCCAAATGCAAACAAAAAGATGCAAATTAAAAAGACCTACACACCTAATCAATAGTTGTCTTCTTTCAAACCCTATCTACTCAAATTAATTACAGGAGTAAATCAAATACCCATGAGTGGATACTAAAGCAAAATAAAGGAAACAAAGGCATTTCCAAAGTAGCAACTAGACAAAAAAAAAACCACAGACCTCAAGAAGAATATCTAGAAAAAAATATGTGAAATTGATGTATCAATAGTGGTGGATGGAGAATCTAAATACTTGGAAACACACGAGGTGAACACCAAAGTCATTGACAACAAACCAAGCATAAAGGAAATGAGAAAATGAATATCAATTCACTGGGATAACAATGCAAAAATCAGTTTTCTACCAACAAAATTCTTCTCTATAACCCTAGAATTCGAAGTAGCGAGACACTAAGTTGTGAAGACAATCTCGTGGTGGTATAAAGACAAGCACGTCTATGTGCAAAATTGGGTAAGAAATTTCTACCCAAAAACAAAGAAATCTTCCTATTATGCCTACTAGATTCGACTAAACAACCTTCCTCTAGAATATTAGACAATAGACTATATTTGGCTAATTGGAAGAAAGGTAGGTGTGGTCCTTGGAATGGAAATGTGAAGGGGGGACTAAACGCTCTTTGTTTGCATAAAATTGGTCACAATCTATCTCGTGCCCAATCAAATCCATCTTGCTACAAATATGAACATATGAAATTAATTAATTGAAATTGAAGAACCAAAATATTATTGTTTACAATGCAATAATTAGTCTCATCCAACTATAAGGTGCTCTAAACCTCTCCCATCAATATGTAAACAAAAGGAAAATAGGCACCTAGAACAAGGAAACATCTAGAGGGCCATACAATTGAAACGAGCAGTAAAAAGGGGGAAATGATACCAAACTCATAGAAAATTTTAATTGTAGAAGATGAAAAAACAACAACCTAAATCTACTACATCCAGAATAGAGGTGGATTTTGAACCAAACCAGGAAGTAGTACTGAACAAATATCCATAAAATGAGCCTGAGAAATTAGGAACAAGAACCACCCTAAAATCTTCAACAAAATTCGAATGGAGATGGAAAAAACTAGAGTAAAGAATAGATACAAGCAAAGGAAAGGAAGGATGCGAAGAAAGAAATAGAAAAAGAAGACAAAGAGGAAGAATTAATGTAGAATGAAGATCCTTTGGATATTAGTAAACATTATTATACAACACAAAAAGGTCATACTGAAGAGGCAATATTAGAAGATCGGATGGAGAAAGAGATAGAGAAATCACTAGATGAATTGGATATATTGGAGCCTAAGAATATAATCCAAACCATTGCAATTACTTAAAGAAGTGGCCAATATAGAAAATGAAAAGGAAGGAAGTTAGATAAACAAAAAAAAGGGAAGAAGAAGCAGTGAAGGGAGAACAACCATCAATCAAGACCTATCCAATAAGATTGGACTCAAGGGAGGAACCCCCTCCCTTGGGAAGAAATGAAGATCCTCACGTGAAACATGAGCGGATTAAATGCCCCTCAAAAAAGATGCATGATAAAGCATCAGCTGGAGTCCAAAAACTTTGACATAATTCTATTACATGAAACATAATTACCATCAAATATAATCAATTAGATTATTAAATTTTTCTTACAATGTAAAGGACAATTTATGGAAGCTAATGGAGCCTATAGAAGAATATGAATAATGTGATGCCCAAACCAAGTAGACATTGAAATCATACAATAGACTTCAAATTGGAAAATCTCAAAATTAAAATGTCTGCAAACATTCCTTGACTAAACCATTTTGAATGTTTATGACCTCGTCAAAATAAAGGATCCAAAAGAAAAAGTTGGAGGAGTAGGACTAACCACACCAGTAAATTTTTTTCAAACATTTGTAACAAAAAAATAAACTCATTGACTGCCCTCCAACCAATGGAAGCTATACATGGAATAAAAGAAGAAGAAAATTCACTTACATAGCAGAAGGACTAGAGCACTTCATATTATTAGAATAATGGTTAAAAAATGAAACCCTTCTATCATCAACAATCCCCTATATCAGCCCATTATTTAGTCAAACTAGACATCTTGCAAGAGTTTACAGAACCAAAATTGTTATTCAAATTCGAAGGGGTGTGGCTACAAAACCCTGAACGATTTCCAAATTTTAAAACATGGTGGGAGAAACTATTAACAAAAAAAGAAACTCAAATGTGCAATGTTAATAAAAATCCAAAGAGGATCAAAGACAAATTAAGAATTTGGAATAAGACAATTTTGGGAAATATTTTTGAAGCGAAAACCAAACTAGAAAATGATGTGAACAAATTGAGAAATAAAGTAATAAGAAAAAAAATGACACAAGTGTAATTTGAGGAGAATACACTAATGGTAGAATACAAAGAGATCTTGGCAAGGGAATAAATCTAGTGGAGATAAAAATCAAGAGAAGTATGGTTAAATGAAGGAGAGCTAAATACACATTTTTCCATAACACATCGAAATTCAGACAAAACCAAAATTAAATTACACAAATTGAATGAAATGGTCATAGAAAAATAATTGACCCCAAAGAAATCTAACAAGGAGGAGTAATTTTTTTCCAAAACCTTCTTGGAGGATTTGGGGAAGCAGATAAACTCTAGAATAATTTCACACCAAATGTACCAACATTAATAACATAAGGGTAAATACACAATAAATTGTCACCCTTTTACAAAGGAAAAGATTAACATCACCAAAACTGTAAAACTTCAAGGGCATAAAAGTCACATTTCTGTTGAGAATTTGAAGATGATGTAAACTGATGAAATGTGTAAAATAGGATGAGTTATATGCCTATATTTTTTTTTTTTTTAAATGAACTAAAATTAATATATTTTTTTGAAATTTTTAGTTCTATTTTTCATTTCCTGAAAAAATATTGTAAATCAGGGAGTTTAATTCCCGCCAAATGATTATAAGTAAAACATTGTTTTTTCCTCCAATTTCAGAATATGTTTTAGATGACATGTACATAGCTAGTGCAAAAATAAACAAAGAAGTGTTTTCAATGTATAGTTTTCCCATTAGAAGTATTCAAAGTCGAACTTACTTGAAATCAACAGTTTTTGTCTCCCGCCATTTTCCCCTATCAAAACTATAACAAAAACTAAATAAATTACATATATTGAAGAGGACTTTCTTCTCTAGTGTTATCTCTGATTTTAATTTTTTTCTGAATTGATTTAGAATTTTTTTTTTCGAATCAACGACTTCTCAAAGCTTTATACATCTACATGTAGTTTTTAGTGAGTTTGTTCAATGTTTTGTTGTCAAAATAATATAAAATTTATATGTCAAAAATCGTAGTTCTGAAATCTAGAAAAAGGGTACTTTTAGTTTTTTTACATTTTCTAGTTTGAGCAGAGAAAAGAACAACATAAGTGCAAAATTTTGGATTTGATGTGTTTTTCGAGGTTTGGCTGCAAAATGGCATGCCACCTAGGTATACTCGGTCGAGTCTAACACGACTGAGTAGGACTCAGCCGAGTCAGACTGGGGTGAGTAACCTTAGTGGTCAGCCATCCGCGAGCGGTCGCGTGGGCGACCCACCCTTTCAAAAAGAAAGGTATATATAAAAGTTATTTAAAAAATAAAGAATATCAATTGCGAATTTGAATCCATATTTCATAATATAAGGGTTTTTGAAGCTAGGAGGCAGTTTTTGACGGAGCTACAAAGGCATTTTGTGACCGGAGGAGTGTGAAGGCAAGTTTTTTAGTCAAGAAGGATTAAAACAAAAAAAAATTCTTGCTTCTATTTGACCAATGGGAAATAAAAGGACTAGAACAAGGAAATATGATCGTAAAAGGGATGACCAAATGAAAGGTGATATGAAAGTTATTGAAGAGCAACCAGTCAATGTTGAAGAAGAACCTATCGATGTTGAAGAAGTCGCAATTCAACTAGGAGAGGATATTAGTAGTAGTCAAGGTATACATATTTATCCTAAAATGCAAAATTTGATGGAGATGAATGAGGAATCACTTGTCAGTCAAATTGCACCGGAGCACCTGATAACTGAAAGCACTATTAAATTGCAAGTCAAAAACATGTGGAGGGGATATTTTGAGGATAAAAATTTGGTGGGAAAAGCACAATTGTTTGCAAAGTTATTCAGGAAAAGAGAAATGAATCCGTTTTTGGAGTTGGTGGGTGTTCATAATAAGAAAATTGTAGAAGGTCAAGTAAAAGAAACAATAATTGAAATTTTACAAGCTGCATTGAACATTGTTAACAAGACAGATCATGGAGGATTTGATTCAAATGCTGCTAGAAGAGCATTGATGAATATGATTTCCAGTAAGAGATTGACACATAGAAATCAAGTTCAAGTAGTTTCTAATTTACTCAAGGTATCTCGAAGAACTTTTCAAAGATATATTAGGAAGATAAATGTGTTGGATATGGACATTGAAAAGAATTGGGTACAGATTTGTAGAGTTCCTTGAAAAGACACATTTTTTGAAGATGTAAGAAGATGGGTCGTTGAATTTTGGACCAACCACTCTTGTGTTTCTTCCAATAGAAGGGACACTATACATATGAAAGATGAAGAGACCAGTATGAAGATTTTACATCCAAAACATTTTGTCGATGCTACATAAAGTGAACTATTTGAAACATTCAAACAAGAATTTTTTAAATGTGAAAATAGGTCAGAGAATGTTTGAGATGTTGTGCCATTGCTTCGTATGCATAAATAAGGTTCGTGAAACATGTTGACGTCAAAATCATGTTGAGTTTCACTTATACTTGCAATCATATAAAAATGTTATGTCAGTACTTAATCTAGATATGGTTCCTGGAAGTACAACAGAATTTGTGAAGTCCATTTTATGTGATAAATCAAAAGACTCAAATGAATTCAATGTCCAATGTATAAAAAATGAATGCAATGATTGTGGAGATTAACATAAATTTCCTTCACAATTTGATAATATTGATGTTACAACACCAGTCCAGTGGAAGAGATTTGAATATGAGAAATACCAAACGAAGACAGGACAAGAATAAAAAAAAATTGCATTGAAGGAGAGTGAATTACCATACCTTCAGTTCATGGACAAATTTTGATTTATTATTTATCCACATATCCAACATTGTCATGGTTCACGATGGCAAGCTAAATAGTTCTGTGATTCCAAAAATTGTTTTCCGCCTGGTTGTATTCTTTCAGTTGTAGATTTTATGGAGAACAATACATTTTCTCTTCAAACAAAGCTCCAAAGTCAATATTATCATTCTGATCAGGTTGCAATAATTTTGCATGTGACCTATAGACATGCATAATTAAATTTGGACGAGATAGAAAGTATAGATCAAAATGAACACATTATCATCAAGGAGGTTCATTTTTATATCAACGATGATAAGGTTCATGATAGGAGCTATGTGGCTCATTGTTTCGACATATTTTTCCACAATCTTGTGAGTCGCGACATAAATGCTTCACAACACTAGATCTGGTCTGATGGGTGTGCGGGTAAGTACACTTGAATTAAATTTTCTTTTAGTATTTAAATTATATTAAAGATCTATTTTTAAATTATATATATATATATAATTTTTTAAATTTTTTTACACATGATTATTTCTATCTATATACATATTTAAGTTAAAAATGTTCATGTGCATGTGTACATACATGTATGTATGTAACTTTAAATTGTGAAGGTCACTTTAAGTCTACAAAAGCCTTTAATTGTTTATCCATGCAACATGCTAGACACAATGTTAAGTTTCTTTGGAACTTCTTTGAAAGTGGACATGGAAAAGGAGAGCATGATGGAGTGGGAGCATGTGTGAAGCGTGCACTCCGACAACATGAACTTCAAGGTATGTATACATTTTCAATATTCAATTTCTTTGTAGTATACTATACATGTACGTGCATGAAATTTAATCTTCATTTGATATAAATAAACTAATTATATTTATGTACTAAATTGTTAAATATATCTAGGTAACATGATAGAGAATGCAAAGAAAATTGTTGAATGGTGTCGAAATCATTTCGCTACCCGAGACACAAAACACAACAAAAGTTACTTTTGGGAAGTGATAGGTATTTAAAAATTTCTTTTTTCAAACTCAAATTCTAAAAATTAAATTATCTCTAGGGTACATGTATTTCATATTTTTCATAATTGAACTGAGTTGATCTGACTTTATAATTTATTTAAAATTTATAATTTGTCTAGATATCAATCGATCCAATCCTTACAATTGTCAATCAATTGTTGGAATTAGAAGTTCACATCAAGTGATGACTACAAGACAACACAAGCCTCCACTAATGCAACTAAGAGATAAATCATGCTTTTGTGAAGATTGTGTTAACAACAACACAATGAGCCAATGTGTTAATATTGCAAATGGATATGTTTCACAATGGGATCAGAAAAATTTAATCATAATGCCTCCTTATGAAGATGATGACAATGACATAGACATCCATGATCTTATATATGCATTTGACTATGAATGATTTTCTGATTTAGTTGTTACAGGTGCGTACTGACACACACACACACACACACACACACACACACACACACACACACAATTTATTAGGTTTTTTTATTTACAGTTTATAGATATAAATTGTACATGTGATATTTTTGTTGTGGTTGTGGATCCCAAGTATGCAGAAGGTGTAGATTATTATCTACTAAGATGCACCAAAGAAAAATACAAGTTCCCACAAGAAATTTTTTATGGTAATGGACAACAATATCCAACTGGTTCAGTTGTTATTGAAGGCACCTATTATCGACAAGCTAAGATTGACAAAAATGGAGTTCAATTTATTGAATACATGCATGGACAAAGAGTTCTACATTATAGTCACTTGGTTATAGCGACAAAATTGCAGTTTGAGACTGTGCCAAAAAAAGGACATGGAAACCAAAAGTGGAAGTTGACTATTGAAGAACATGAAATTTTTTTAGAGATAATAAAGGATAGAGAGGATCCAGAGTACATGTATCAGGAGCTATAAATGATTCTAGATTGAATTAATATTGATTAGGTTTTAAATTTTAATGGATTAGACCTTGAGGAACTTGATAATTTGTTCAATTTCAATTATATTAGATTGATTTTATATCTATATATTGATTGAAGATTGTTTGAAATTATCTATTGATTAGGTTTTGAATTAATTTGATAGATTGATCTTTTAAATCAATTTTAAAGTTTGTTTAAGTTTGAAGTTAGATTGATTATATAAATTGATTAGACTAAAGATTGATTTAAAATTGATTTTAAAGTTTGTTTAAGTTTGAAGTTAGATTGATTATATATTGATTATGGTTATATACTAGATTGGTACATTAGATTGATTTTATAAATTGAATATAAAAGATCACTTGATTACTTAGATTGAAAATTTGTAATTTGCTAGGATTAGATCTATACTACATGACCATCAAATATCAATTTAAACGTCAAATTGTCATATACATACATATAGATCGTGCAAACATGAATGTGGATACATCTAGAAACGTAAAATGAAAATCAAACATGTGTACATCAATGTAAATGTCTATATCAATGTAAAACACATGTACATGTATCAATGCAAATGGACCTATCTAGATCAACGTAATTTACATGTATACATACATCAATCTAAATGTCTATATATATCAATGTAAAACACACATGTAACAATGTAAATTTCTATAGATCAACGTAAAACATGTATCAATGTAAATGTCTAGATATCAACATACCAATGTAAATGGACCTGTAAATATCAATGTAAAATATGTATCAATGTATGTATATCAACATACCAATGTAAATGTCTGTAAATATTAATATAAATATCAACGCACATCAATGTAAATGTCTAGATATCAACATAGAAATGTAAATGTCTATATCTATCAATGTAAAACATGTATATAGATCTCTCATGTAAACATCAATGATTGCCATCACCATTGTATCTAGGCCTATGCGGATCCTCGTCCTGCTGGACCTGAGTTTGTATGTAAATCTAACAATTAAAGAAATTTAATTAATATATAATCCAGACCAAGCTTTTTTTGAAATTTACATTTAAAATTGAAACAAATAAACTGTTTAAATAATTTAAATTACATTTTACCTCTATATCCTGATGAATCGGATCAACAGGCTCCACTAAATCTCCATATGAAGCGCCCATCGTAGTGTCTTGTAACTGGTTAAAATTAATTTAAATATATAGTTAAATAAATATATATATATATATATATAATATAATTACTTGATTGTTCTTGAATCTTGAAATTAAATGGTTTCAAGTGTACTTGGTGTAATGCACGTCCAATGTCAGATAACTCAGAAGAATGTAAGGACACTACATCAGGATCAGTGGCCTCATCCATAAGAAGATTTGAGAATCCAGTGTGAAATCATGAGGTCATAGGTGTCCGATGTAGGGGAGCCCGTGTATGCTGTCGAGGTGGTGTAAGATCATCCACACTCTGTCGTGGAGCTGTAGGATATATCTGGACATCCTCTTGTCTGGAGGTACCTGCCTCTGCATCTCCTCGTCCCCGACTGTTGCATGTGGAGGATCTTTCTTGGTCTCCTCTAATGAATGTAGGAATATCACACATAGGAGCCCCATGTGATGTAGAAATGTGTTGGTAAGCTGCCATGAGATCATTGACTAAAATGGAGATCATGTCGCTCAGATGATCCTCTGGTAGTCGTGTTATCTCATATGGAGTGGGAAGATCAAATCAGATGTAAGGATCATAAAATGGACTAGAAGGAACAACCCATGCGCTCGTCCAAGATCTAAGCGTGTACCTACCCACACGATCAGATGACAACTCATCAACCTAAGTCACGATAGTGGCAATGCTAGAAAACATATCTACGTGTGCATCCTCAACTGCAACCTGTCCAGCTCCAATGTAGGTCTCCAAACCTTTTGGAAGAACCAAAAGGTTTTGATCCACCAGTGCCCTCTTACTAAGGGGCTATGGTAAATTAGGATGTCTACACTTATCCTGATATCTCCCCCGACCCTGACCAACATGTGGAGGTAAATCTGTGTAATACACATCGTAACCCAAATGGAACTCTGCAAACAATTGTTTGCAGAAATATAGGGGCACCTCATCCTTTTGGGGCCACATATGATGGGCTGCCAACCATCTTGGATATATAAAAGGGGCTACTAGGTCATATATACATTATGTGACCCTATATGCTCTAACCACCATCTTATCTATGTAATGGGTCCCAAACATGTTCTTAACCTGAGTAACAAAAACATCTGAATCAAATGTCCTCCAACCCATAGTACCTATCATAGTGCTAGAGAGGCTATGGTAAAAAACATCAATAGATGTATCATCATATGGATTGTATGATTCAGCCTTCTGAATCATACTCATCAACTCAGTGCAAATGAAAGTCAATTTCTCCCTATTATGGAGGATATCAATAGTTTGCAACGTCCTCTCTAGCGCAACTAGAGCGGCGTGCATCCTCAAGATAGACTCCTGTCTACGACTATGTGGGGTATCATGGCGGCCTGAGGATACTCGTAAGGCCTGACTATAATGAATGCTAGAATCTGAACAAAATTTAAAAACTATCTATACATATTTAAATTAAACAAATTCAATTTACTTCTTCAACATGCAATATTTTTTCAAACAAAAGTTCATAAATTTTAAACAAGTCAAATTGCATATATATATATATATATATA
>MU227798.1:1196143-1213755 GCA_018584345.1 Thuja plicata
TGAATCATATTCATTAACGCGGTGCGAATATAAGTCAATTTCTCCCTATTAGGGAGGATAGTACTATTTTTCAATGTCTCATATCTATCCTTGAGATATTCCTTGAGATAGTCTCATGTCTATGACTATCTCAACTTTGTGGGGTATCATGGTGGCCTGAGGATGTTCATTAGGGCTAACTATCATGAATGCTAGGATCTGAACTAGTAGAAGCTATGACAGAAATGTAAAATCTAGATAAAAATTGTTCACTGCAAGTGGGCACATACATGTGTACATTCAGTATAAATTTTCTGTGTGTGTGTGATTGTGTGTGTGTGTGTGTGTTGAAAAAGAACATGTTTAAATAAAAATTAAAAAAATTCTATACATATTTAAACTAAACAAATTAAATTTACTTCTTCAACATGCAATATTTTTTCAAACAAAAGTTCATATATATATATATATATATATATATATATATATATATATATATATATATATATAATGTGTACATCTCTTTGAACATAACATAAATAGGCATAATTTAATATACCTATCCATCTGAACAAAAAGATCCATCCATTACATCCCCTTGAGCATAAATATATAAAAAAGAAGATTCCATACATAACTTAAGTGATTTTTAAGACTTCAATATATACAAATTGATTAGCCTAAATTAACTCTATTTTTAATGAAATCTCTTCAAATGACCTAAGAATATAACTCTTTTATATGTCACATGATGTATGGTCATTTAAGATTGATATACATATACATTGATTATTTTTTAGAAATGTCACTTAAATAAAAACCACAAATGAATGTCTACAAAGAGTTTACAATTATGAAAATCTAATTACATCAAACAACCTAGTACAAGACTTAGGGTTTTGTTATGTGATAATTTTGAAAGTTGAACATAATGAAAATGTAGAATGATGAAGTTGTGACAAAAATATTTTGTGGTGTTCTCTTAATAATAGTCATGTATCCTAATTAATTCCCTATAACGATTGCTTTGAATGACTAAAGTCTAACTCATTCACGAAATAAAAGTTATGCTTCTAGTTTACGTTTTGGATAAATTTATGTTTTAGGCTTAAGTTTACGCGTAAATGTTTCAAACTTTTGGGTAAACTATATATTTTTAGGTTTGAGTTTGGGTTTGCATTTAAGTTTAAAAATTTTGGGTAAATTATATGTTTTTAATATCAATAATATGGCCTAAAAATATGTATTGCTTGAAATGAAGAAAAAAATTATATATTACAATGCTAAGTAAAAAAAAATCATTTTATATATATTTATACAGGAAAAAATTAAAAAAACACAAAAAAAAATAAAAATTGGGGACCTACCTCAAACTCGACCGAATTTCCTCTCTTAGCCCCTCAATCGCTCTCGTAGCGCCTCAATGTGCAAATGAGGGGCTTGTAGTTCTTTTTAGGGTATTTTAAATATCGGTTAGACATGGCTGAGTCTAACATGGCCGAGTACCACTTAGCCCAGTCCACTGGGCCACGCAGGCGTTGTGTGACGCCCATGTATACTCGGTCATGTTAAACTCGAGCGAGTCCAACTGGGCTGAGTCTAACTAGGCCGATTGATCAGAATTAGCCTAAAAGGCAACAATTTATTGTGCTTTCACCCATAAATTGATTGAAAATTTATCATGAGCCCATCCATAATCAAAGAAGTAAAAAATAAAAAACATTTCAATTGTACCCTGAAAAAGCCCTCAAGCTTGATGGATTTCAAGCTATAATTTTCTAGACTTGTTGGGAATTCATGGGAAAATAAATATGACAATTAGTAGAAGAATGTAAGAAAAAGACAACAATACTTAAGGATTGAAATACAACAAGTATAGCACTAATACCTAAGAAATCATATGAGAAAACCTTTACAATCTTTCCACTGATATTACTATGCAACACCATTTACAAAATCATATCTAATGTAATGAAAAACATACTTAAAATTGTATTGCCAAAGATAATATCAGAAGATCAAAGCATCTTTGTGCCTGGAAGAAACATTACAGATGGTATCATCATAGCGCAAGAAGTTCATAATTTAATTCATAATAAGAATCTCAAAGCTATTATTCTCAAACTAATCATTAGCAAGGCATATGATAAGATGAAGTAACATTTTCATATTGAAATTATGAAAATATTTCGTTATTGTAAAGACTGGTTAAAATTGATATATAACTAAATTTCTATGCCTAGATATTAAATAATCATAAATGGATCTCGCCGTGGATTTTTCCAAGGAGAAAAGGGATTAAGGAAAGGGGATCCATTGTCCTCGTTCCTTTTTGTCACTATGGAAGGTGCACTAAGTAGATAAATCAATAGACAAATGAAACAAAGGCTATGGGATGGAATTAAGATCCTCCAAGACTTCTCACAGTCCTTTACACATCAAATGTTTACTTTATGACACTTTATTATATGGATCCTCTACTATCACATAAGCAAAATAATAATAAAAGGACTGAGAGATTTCTCAAAAGTATTAGGGAAAATGATAAATGAAAGAAAGTTAGTATCTTGTTTTTTAAAACTCCTAAAGGAATGCAATGGTGAATCATAAAAATTTGTGGCTTTAATAGAGAGACTTTTGTCCAAACACCTAGGCATACCATTGTTCAATGGAGTTGTCAAAGGGCATGATTTGAAAAAAATAGTAGAAAAATGCAAACAAAAAATGGTAATTTTGAAGCAAAAATGGTTATCTCTAGTCGGTCAAATTACAATGCTATATTAAATTATATCAGCGGTACCGATCTACTCCTTATGATGCTTGGAATTTCTAAACAGTACAAAAAAAAAAACTCACATTGATGCAAAGAAAATTCTTATGGAAAGGCTCAAATGATCACAATAAAATTCCCCTTATAGCATAGGAAAAGGGTGTAAAGGAAAAATATGGAGGGGGAATCAATATACACAAATGACCAACCCAAAATGTAGCATTTGGAGCCAAATTAGAATGATGAATTTACAAAAAATTGGACACTTTATGGAGTAGATTGTTGAGAACAAAATACATGGTTCCTCCACATAGGTTTGATATATGTAACTTCATAACAAAGAGCAAGAATTTGATAAATGCGCATCTAACATGGAAAATAGACAATGAACAACATGCATATTTATGGGAAGAACACTGATACAGACATAACTCATTAGATTTCATCTCATAACTCATGCAAATAAAATAACTAACAGAACTATATGGAGAAAAAGTAAGGGACTATCTAAACACATAATAAAGAAAAAAAATCCTGCATAGCCTATAAAATTCATTTGATAAGCTCGAAACAAATAGTAGAGAAATACTAATGGAGTTGGAAAAAAGATCAATAATCTTAACAAACAAACAAAATGAGATCATAATAATGGCTCCTCTAGCTATACAATGCAAAGTAGCAAACCATTGTTGGAACCGTTTCTATAATAACTTATCCGAGAGCGCACCATTACATAACGATTTAATATGGATATTAAGAGATTAGCCACAACCCAAAAAACAAAACATATGTAAAGGACTATGGCAGAAACAACAACACAAATCCTTTGTAACTTATAGAAGGAACACAACCAAATATTATTCAAGTAGAAATAATCATCTCTAGAAAGAATAAATTACAAAATTGAAATTTGAATAAGTGAATGCTTAAACACAAAAGTACTTAATTTCCAATTTAAGAACTATGCCCATCGAGATAATAAAGGTTAAAATAGTCGGCCTCACTTGATAATTCACATAGGAAATTTTATTAAGGAGAAATCAAAGAGACACAAATCAAGATGGCTACCTCCACTCAAAAACTACACAATTGAATCCTTGTAGAAATATCACAATTTCACTTGTTGTGGAAAATATCCCCTACTTATCAATTAATGAGATTAAGGGGCTTTCTAATGAATGGTTCATAAGGCACAACACTTGTTAAAGGTTTTATAAATGAGGTTGCAAGAAAATTGGGTTTAACCATGGAGGAAATTCCGTAGTTAACTGCACTTGAGCTTGAGTAGTACTGGGATGAGTGACTTCTCAGGAATTCCCGATGCTTCAGCTCTGTGAGCATGATAGTCCAGTGATCCTTATCTCTTTAGAGACAGCTTGACTCTAACCTAAGGTCTCTTTCCTAGACCTTATAGGGATCTCACAACCCTAATCTTTAAGGCAAGTCACCGATAACTTCACCCTTCTGAAAAAGAACCATCCTATCAACAAGTCCTTTCAATGCTTACTGAATCTACAAGGGTAGATTCTATCAACCTATTCCAACACACTCAAAATGATTTGAAGGGTTCCATTATCACTTATTTAGGTCATTTTAGGACATTCTTGGAGTTTTTAAACCAACAAGCATCCATTCACACATCAAACTCCTACAATCTAGGATTAGGCCTAGAGATTGCTTGTAGCCCTATTCAGGCTCAAATTCTAGGTTTTCTCACAAATTCTCCAAATAACCCCAAAATCTAACTTAGGATCTAGATACCCTTTAGCAAAAAATTATATATTTTCAAGGTGAGGGTTCTTCAAGTCCTCCATACAACCCTTGAAACCCTTGAGGGGCATAGTCCTTTAAAATAGGGCTAATAGGCCTTTCCTCTGCATTTTCCTTCATTTCCCATTGAAATCAACTCCCCAATTGCTGCCATTTCACATAGGGTCATATTCACTCTTCCTTATCACTCTCCAATCACTAGATTTATTCTACCAATACAACCCTGCAATTTTTCTCTTACTGTTCCTCTTTTTCCCTAGCGGGGATATAGCCAAGCTCGGATAGGGAAAAAAATCATAATTCAATACCACCACTCATATTAACAAAACCAAAAGAAAAATTATTTAAAGTGACTTCCCTATATTTCCATCCATGCCCTTTTTCCCATGGATTTAAATACCACGAGGAGTCATTTTCTATGTACAGTCCATAATTGGACCAGAGAACTACAACTTGAAAGAAAATTTACAAGAAGCTACAAAATGAAATTTTTTAACTAAACTCCTTCCACAAAGAGTTTTTAGACAAGCATGAGAAGATAATTACAATGAAAATTCAACTAAGCTAATCCATCTTCAAGAGTATGCAATAAAAAATGCTTCAAAATAGTTACAATCTCAGTCTGCAACTTCACATTAAGTGAAAATGTAAACAAAATGGAATCCAACCTCAAAATGTTTCCATGGGAGTTCTTAAATTGTCTTCCCTCCTCAGATCAACTGCTCCAACTAACCTATTTCACCATTTAAGACAAAAGAAATTTTTTGGACAAAGTTGTCGAGCAACATTTAAACTTGCAAAGTTGCAAAAATGTTGCATTGAGCAACTTTTCATGATTCCTATCAATTTGACTTTTCCATAATTTTACTCGCCTGGTTGGATTTTCAGAGGCCAAAACAACCTCAAAGACACAAAAAAACTCTAAAAATACCCTCCTAAGCAACTAGGATGTCCATTCAACATTTTGACCCATTTTGAGCTTTAGGTCATTAGAAAGAGTGAATGAACAAAATCACTAGAAAAAGTAAACATAATAAACCCTAAACCAATCCAAAATATTCCTAAACATTCCTAATTTTCCTAAGAAACTAGGACAAGACACAACCTAAAAAAAATAGGGGCTTTGAAACCCTAGGTTCTCCTGCACCATTCTCCCCTAAACAAAAGAAATCAACTTCAAGTTGATGGAATCAAGTTAGGGGATATGCCTAACTTTTGAAACTCTATCTCTTGCACCCATGTAGCCTCTGAATCTTCTTTGTCTTTCCACTTTACCAGGTGCTCCATTTATACCTTGATTTTGGTCTTCTTAGCAACACTGGAGCTCAAAATCTTCTCTGCTTTGGGCTTTGGTGTGACTAGAAGTTTTAGTGTCTTGAGTTCCTCTGCATCCTTTGAATTATTATGGTCTTCTTTTAGAATTGGTCCTTTGTAGGACACCAGAACTGCAAAATTAAAGACTAGAGATAGTCCTATGTCACCAGGAAGGTCAATTTTGTAAGCATTAAAGCCATATTTGGCTAATATGGTACAAGGACCTATCTTCCTCATCTGAAGCTTACTTGGAACACCTTTTTGTAATACTTCTTTGATAAGGTGAACCATAACCAGATCTCCAACTTGTAATTGAACATCCCTCTTCTTTTCATCTACCTTTTGTTTGGTGTGTTTTGTACTCTCCATTAATGCTTTCTTCATTGTATCATGGACCTCCTTCATGGATTGAGAAAATTCCTCAGCATATCCACTCTTCTCTACACTACTTCCAAGGTCTCTGAGTTCACATATACCCCTGGGATGAATCCCATAAACTACTTCAAAGGGGATTTTACCAGTGGATCTATTGATGGTGTCATTATAAGCAAATTTTGCTTGAGCAAGAAACTGATCCCATGAATCTCCATATTATTTGGTGAGACACCTTAGAATTTTTCCTAAGATAATGTTAACTAATCCCGTTACTATCCATAAAGTCATCCAAAAATGAATCATAAACTTAGAGTTCCTGTTTGATACAATGCTTAGGGGTAAACCATGGATCCTAACTGCTTCTCTAAAGAAATTATTTTCTATCTAGCATGCATCATTAGTGGTCTTACATGGCACAAAGTGAGCCATCTTGCTAAACCTATCCACAATCAGATAGATGTTATCCAATCCATGTTTTGTCTTGGGAAGTTCAACTACAAAATGTATATTGAGACACTCCCAAGGTCTGGTTGGAATTGGAAGGGGTTGATACAACCCTGCATTTGATGAAGTCCCTTTATCCTTTTGACGTACTATACAAGTCTCTACATAATTTTGGATATCCCTATTCATTCTTGGCCAATAGTAGTATCTCTTTACCAACTCTAAGGTCTTATGAACACCAAAATGTCCACTTAGTGAACCATATATTTCTCCTGCACTAGGTTCTCCCTCATTGAACCTCTAGGCACACAGAGTTTCCCTCCCCTAAATAAAATACCTTCTTGAAGGGTAAAATCAGAGTACTCACCATTAAAGTGATTTTGAAAATCCTTACATACCTTGTAAGTTGCTGAGAAGTCCTCATCCTCTGGATACAAGTCTTTGAAACTTTCTATGTCAATGATTCTTAACTGGATTTCTCACATTGTGAGCAATATCCTTCTCAATGCATCTGCCACCTTATTCTGGAGTCCCTTCTTGTGCTTTATGGTGAAGGTGTAGGCTTGGATATACTCCACCCACTTCATATGTTTATGGCTTAAATTATCTCGTGAATTCAGAAAGCTTAAAGCCTGGTTGTCAATGAAGACCACAAATTCCTTAGGAAGGAGATAATGCCTCCACTTCCTTAATGCTTTCACCAATGCATATAGCTCCAAATCATATGAAGATTATTTATTCTTTGCATCATTGAGTTTTTCACTATGAAATGCCACTGGCTTTCCCTCCTAGCTCAAAACTACACCTATGACAATATTACTAGCATTACATTCCACAGTAAACAACTTCTCAAAACTAGGAAGTGTAAGTATAGGCTAGGTAGCTATCCTCTTCTTCAAAGTCCCAAATCCTCTATCAGCATGCTCATTCCACTGGAATTTTGTTTGCATGCCTCCTTTAATTATATCCAAAATAGGTGCACATATTTCACTAAATTGTTTGATAAACTTCCTATAGAACTGTGTCAATCCATGGAATCTCCTTACCTCTATAGTTGACTTAGGTGTGGGAAAATTTAAGATTTCTTCCACCTTGCTTGTGTCCATCTTTAAGTTTCCTTCTGAGATAACAAATCCTAGGTATACCAACTCCTGCTTCATTAACTCACTCTTTTCTATGTTGATTGTCAAATTTTCTTCATGTAACTTTTGCATTACCATCTGCAGATGCTTAATGTGATCCTCCTTTGTCTTACTAAACACTAGGATATCATCTAGGTACACCACAACCCATTTTCCTATGAAGTTTTTCAATAATTCATTTGTTAGCCTCAAAAAAGTGCTTGGGGCATTGGACAACCCAAAAGGCATAACATGAAACTCATAGGGCCCTTCGATAGTCTTGAAGGTCGTCTTCCATTCATCTCCTTCTTTCACCCTAATCTGGTGATAACCACTTTTCAATTCAATTTTGGAGAAATACTTAGCTCCCCCTAGATAGTCCATTAGGTCTTCTATTCTAGGTATTGAGAACCTATACCTTATGGTAATTCTGTTAATGGCCCTAGAGTTTGTACAAAGTCTCCAAGTATGGTCTTTCTTAGGGGATAGGATAGTGGGAATGACACATGGGATTATGCTTTTTCTAATCAATCCTTGGTCAAGCAATTCTTGGATTTTTTTAGCAATTTTTGCATTATGTTGTGGTGTCATCTTATAGGCAGCTTTATTTGGGAGTGAGGCTCCTGGGATAAAGTTAATTTGATGACTAATAGAACTATGAGGTGGTAGGGTAACTGGTTGACCATCACTAACTACATCTTGGTATTGTCTTAACAATTCTTGGATTTCTATAGGTAGCTCTTCCCTCTTACTCACCCTTTCATCCTTAGGTTTTAACACTAAGGAAAATCCCACTCCTTCTTCTTCTGCTACTGTCTTCAAGAATTATTTTTCTCCCACCAAAACTATGTTAGGACCCCCTTTCTTTACTTCTCCTTCTTCCAAGATTTACTTTTCTTGAATTTCACCCCATCTTTCCTAAAGGAATAAGAGTTCTTGGCTCCATCATGCATAGTAGCACTATCAAACTACCAAGGTCTACCCAACAATAGATGACAAGCATCCATGGGTAAGAAATACAATTCAATCTGTCCTTATACCTCCCTATGCAGAACTCCACACAAACTTGCTTATTAACCAACACATGTTGATCTTTATTCAACCAAGTAACTTTGTAAGGGTTAGTGTGAGGAATCTTTTTCAACTTAAGTTTTTCAAAAGCTTCCATAAAAATAATGTTATCAGTAGAACCAAAATCTATTATAACTTTGCAAACTTTACCTATTATCTTGCATTTGAGTCTAAAAAGAGATCTTCTTTGGCTTGGTTCTTCCTTGATGAGCTCCTTGAGAAGTGTTCTTCTGATCATCAAGTTCTCCCCTATCTCAGAATCTAGTGCTACCTCTATTGTCTTGCTTATAGAAGACTCTTCTTGCACATAATTTATCCTTTTCTCTCCTTGTGATGTTGAACTCATCTCAGGACACCTATAAGAAGGATGCCCATACTGGTGGCAATTATAGCACTTCATAGAAGAGAAATAGGATCCTCTTCCTTGGCTATTGGATCTTCCTCTTGAATTGTTATTGGGGCCTCTTCCTCTATTAAAACCATCTCTTGAACTACTTGAATTTCTTTAGTTCTCAATGAGTTTGGAATCACTCTGATTTCTTGCTTCAAAGTTTCTTCCTCCAAAGCCTCCTCTCTGGCCTCTTTAATCTCTTCCTCTACCTCTGCCCCCACTGCTTGAATCATGTTTCTTCTTAAGATTCTCTTCTACCTTGATAGCTAATTGGTAGCTTTGGTGTACAGTCTTGGGACTCAAGAGGTTAATTTCCTCTTGGATTTTCCACCTCAAACCATTCAAATATCTAGCTTGTTTTAGGCTCTCCTCCTCCATTACATGTGATCTTAGACACAACTTATGGAACTATTCGGTGTAGGCACTTACTTGAAGGTCTTTCTGTCTCAATTTTTGCCTTTTCTTTTGCAACTGCACTTCATAATCATCAGGTAAATAATTCTCTCTAATCTTGGCCACCATGCCTTTCCAGTTGGTTATAGGATTCTTTACTTTTTTTATTCTTTCATCTTGAACAAACTTCCTCCAAGTGAGGGTAGTCCCTCTCATTTTTGTCTTTTCCAATCTGACCTTTTGTGCCTTTGTCACACTGTCACATTCAAAGTGGTTTTCAATTCCTTCTATCCAGTCCATGACTACTTTTGGTTCCATATTGGCACTAAATAGGGGTACATTCTCCAAAGACTTCTCACTCATAGTTTTTAGAGCCTTCAAGAATGTCTCTTCTTGGAGCACAGGGTCAGGCTCTGGTATTGTGTCTTCTTCGACCACCATTTACCTTTCCCTTCACTCCCTCTTACCAATTCACTGACTGTTGCAGTTCTAAGTTGCACTTCCTCTGTAGAGCCTCCCTCATTTCCCTTCTATGTATGACACCCTAAAGGTTGTGGATTGGATTTATATTTGCATTCATGACCATGTTTAACCCTTGTGAGATTGTACCCTTGGGGTGATCTTTGGTCTACTCGATTGTGTGACCTACCTTGGACTTGAGATGAGAGACAAGTTCCTATCATGTTTTTTTATGACTGTCCGAGATGATATTTTGATGTTGTGAAACTCTTGTGAATGGCTTTTATGTGGCCCACTCGGTTCAATTTAACCTTGTTTTCATTAAGAGACTTTCCCTATAGTGGTGCTTGGTAATTGGAGAGATTCTGCTCCAGGTCATCATAACTTAGCATTATTTTTCCTTATTTTAATCTTTAGTTGATACATAGTTTGAGACACTTGGACTATTTGAACACATGTTATTATTTGAGAATCTGTAAAATCCCATGCTATGTTATTCAACATTTCGATTATGATGTATACCTACTTATGTGATGCCTTATATTAGTTAATGCAGATTGATTATATGGTTAAGTTTTGATGATGCGGTATGATGGATGTATGTTAGAAGTTATTAGGATGCATATTGGTTAAGAGTTATGTTTATGCATATGGATTAAATGCAAATATTATTAAAATTTTAATGAATCATTAATGCCAATGCAAGTGATTGTGTGTTGGTTTACATTATGTATTTTGCTATGTTTTATGTGTTGATTTATTGGACCTAATGATTTGTGCAATGATGGTGCAGGAAATTGACCAAGGTGCTAAACGAGGATTCAAGAATGGACCCATGTGAATATCATAATGCTAAAGGTTATGTCTATATAAAGAGACATGAACCTCGTTGTACTGTGTTTTATTTGTTAAAGCAATATGCATGATTGTATTTTAATTCAATTCAGTAAATGTGTAAATAAGTCACGCCTTATGTAATTATGTTGTGTCACTTGACACATGTGCACTCAATGTATTGGCATGGCTAGTAAATGTAACTAGTATAGGTTTAACTCTAACCCGGGGTCACCTAGTATAGTTCCCATGCTTACCTTAGGGTTGAGGGAGATCAGATTGAGTCAAGAGAGTTGAGTTTCGTGAGTTAACTTTAGGTGGAGTTTAGGAGGGTCAAATAGGCTTCCAAAAGGTAGTTAGGGTTATATTTGACCACCCCACTTGGTACCCTAGGGGTTAGGGGTCAATTTTGTCTCATTAAGAGGCCTAGAACTCATTAATGACACCTCTAAAATATCTTATTTAGAAAGTGGCGAAAATTTGGACAAGGTATTTTTTCTTCCCCATGAGAGCCTTTAACTCCATTTATGAGGAAGAAGTCAAGTGGAAGGATATGATAGACTTGAGTCACTTCTTCATTAATGAAGAATCATATATTTTCAAAATGGATCCTTTTTAGGGAGACTTGTGAGGAAAGGTAGGTTGTTCACCCACTCTCTACCTTTAGAGACATTTTCAGAATTGGAAGAGGAATTGGAGAAGGAAGAAGGCATAAAGGGAAAAGCACATCCCAAAATTCATTCATTTGCCTTAAGCTTGGACTTGAGGTTAGTTTCCTTTCTAGAATAGATTAGAGTAGATTTGCTTTTGTATGTAGAAAGCTTGAAGGAATCCATTAATGGAATCTTATGTATATTGTTGTAATCTCCATTTTTGTTTCATGAAAGTCCTATGTAGTGTCTTGTGTTTTATTTTGTGCTTGAGTTTGTTGTGGGAGTCTTCAAGGCACACTCACCCTTGGGAGGGCATAGTAACCTTGAAGGGGTGAAATGATAGAGACTACCCTTATAGTGTAGAGCCTCCCATGTGTGGAGGGATGTACATTGGTGTTTTTGGTCCCCATGATGCCAAGTATGCCTAAGGGCATTTGGGGGTCATAAGGAGAAATTTGATGGCTTGAAGCCATGATCCTGATTTGAGAGGGAAAGGATGTTGGAAGTATGATCCCATGTGTGGCCATGGAGAAGGAAAATGGAAGTTGTTCTTGAGCCCATGTGTGGCATTTATATTCTTTTATAGTTTTACTTGGCTTCTCCTCTTGAGGTAAGGTCCTCTTTCACCCCTATGTATTAGGTCTCTTGGAGACCTATGTAAAACCTTGAGTTTTCAATGTTTTCCTTATTATTTACGTTTTCAGTTTCTTGTTTTTATGTCTGTTTTGTCACCAATTGCAATCTTGGATCCCCAAGCTCGGGGTTGGCCTTGTAAAAACCTAGGTTGGGAGGTGAGCTTCCATGGTCAACCAAAGATCTTCTTGCAGATTCAGATGGAGCTCTTGGAAAGTTTAGTTGAAGTCTTGGTGATACTACCATATGGTGACTTTTTTATTTACCCACGTGAAGATTATATCCCAAACCTTAACTTGTAAAATGGAAGCTTGCAGTTTTCAGGTGTAAAGCAAGTTGTGATCTTGAAGTTTTGAAATACATGCATAGCGTAAGATTGAATTTTATCAATTACCTTGTAAATAGAAAATAAGTATTTTATCCTCTGCTTTGTATTAATATTGTTAAATAAATTATCTCAAAATGGGTTATGTTGTTGTTTTATAAAGTTTAAAGGAAGAGATATGTTTATTAAATAATGGTTGAACTAGTATTTTAGAAAGGAAATAGATTTATTTCTTAATTAATTTATATGTTCATCCAACTGAAGGATCAATTAGTCAAATTTTTTAAAAAATTCACTCTCATTTAAATGCTTAACTTAGTTGGAATATTGTTTTCCCAAAACTATATGGATGAACTAAATAACTATCGGTATTGCAAAGAAAAATATCCATTAATACATAATTTGAGTACTTATTAAATCTTATAGTCCATATTGTACATATAGATAAATGAATATATATACATATAAAATCATATATATATATATATATATATATATATATATATATATATATATATTCTCCATTGTAAATGTACACGAAATTATTACAATACAAAAATAAGATCAAAATTTAAACATCCTTAAAATAACATTTCTCCTTTTTGTTATATATATATATATATATATAAACCATAGTAAATATATACATAATATTTATTAGTATATTTATACATCGATAATATTTATTTTTTATTTTTTTGGGACTGGCTATTTATTTCTGTAGAGGTCAGAATTAAAACAATGGCTATATATATAGATTTCAAACTATACAATACAAAAAGAAAAACATTAAACAAAACCTCGCACAATGTTTATTTTTTTATTCTTTTTAAATAAAGAAAATCTAATAAAATGCAAATATGATTTTTTGAGGGAGAGGTTTTAAAAAGGAAATATATATTTTAATGGGGGGAGGGGCCGAAACCCTACCCCATGTGCTCTTGGTTTGAAGGGTGCCGCCACTGTGTAAAATAGTGGGGAGCGTCAGTCGTTGGCCGTACTACCCATTGTGGTACACAGTGTGGTGTTGGTCTCGATTGCACGCTCCTCTCCTTGCCCCGCCTCCGCTGACTTCCCCCTCCTCGGCGCGCTACGCACCACCACTAGCTACCATCTTCAGCGCTGCTCCCAACTTCCACGTGCGTGGAGCTCAGTCGCGCTACCTCACTATGCTCCTCAGCTCCCTTCTTTCACCAACGCCTCACGCGACCATTTTTTCTCTTCGCTTCCTGCACGAAACGGTGTCGCCGTTTCTCTCTTTGCGGCTACCGCTTCTACCCTCCACCACTGTGGATTCACCACCCTCTATGTGTCATCCTAACCATGAAACCGTAACTCAACCTCATAAAAAAAATATATATATTCACTGAACGACAATCAGATATATTCTATCTCGGTTGCTAGCGGAGGTTGGAAAAATTGCAGGCGTTGGCCGACAGAGCTGTCACAATCTTCTCTAGATATGTGTCGTTGTTCTCCCCATTTTTGAAGGCTACAGCGATTTAAAAAGTCTTCTCATCGGTATTGTTAAAAGCATGACACAATTTGTGCAGAATCTTGAGCGTGATCTTGAATTGAGTTTAGGAGTTGAAAGCCAAGCACGTAATTTCAGAGGGCGTTAAACATCATTCTTTCTTATTTGCTCTGCTATCGAGCCCCTACAAACAGGGAAGTCTTCTAGAACCAAAAGGTGTTGGGCATTGCAGAATAAATATACAAAACAGACAGCTTTCCAGACTACCGCGCTTATTGTCTGCTATAGCCTTACAATCTTTTTATTATTATTATTTCTTCTTACAGAATGCACGGGATGTGTTTGACATAATGCACGTAAAAGCACATTTGGGTTTGTTGATCATGCACGTGAAATGTTTGACAGAATGTCTCATGTAATTTGTTTTGTGCCGCTATCCTTGGCGCGCTACGTACCACCACCAACCGCCATCTTCAGCGTTGCTCCCAACTTCCGCATGCGTAGAGCTCGGTCGCGCTACTTCCCTACGCTCCTCAGCTCCCTTCTTTCACCAACGCCTCACACGACCATTTTTTATCTCCGCTTCCTGCATGAAACGGTGTCACCGCTTCTCTCTTCGAGGCCACCACTTCAACCCTCCACCACTGTGGATTCATCACCCTCTATGTGCCATCCAACCATGAAACCGTAACTCAACCTCATAAAAGAAATAAAATATATTTAGTGAATGAAAATCAGATATATTCTATCTCGGTTGCTAGCGGAGGTTCGAAGAATTGTAGGCGTTGGCTGACAGAGCTGTCACAGTCTTCTTCAGATGCGTGTCGTTGTTCTCCTCATTTTTGAAGGTTGCGGTGATTAAAAAAGTCTTCTCATCGGTATTGTTAACAGCATGACACAGTTTGTGCAAAATGTTGAGCGTGATCTTGAATTGAGTTTAGGAGTTGAAAGCCAAGCACGTAATTTCAGAGGGCGTTAAACATCATTCTTTCTTATTTGATCTGCTACCGAGCCCCTACAAACAGGGAAGTCTTCCAGAACCAAAAGGTTTTGGGCATTGCAGAATCAATATACAAAACAGACAGCTTTCCAGACTACCGCGCTTATTGTTTGCTATAGCCCTACAATCTTTTTATTATTATTATTTCTTCTTACAGAATGCACGAGATGTGTTTGACATAATGCACGTAAAAGCACATTTGGGTTTGTTGATCATGCACGTGAAATGTTTGACGAAATGTCTCATGTAATTTGATTTGTGTCGCTATCCTCAGTGCACTACGCACCACCACCAACCGCCATCTTCAGCGTCGCTCCCAACCTTCGTGTGCATGGAGCTTGGTCACACTGCCTCCCTACGCTCCTCAACTCCCTTCCTTCTCCAATGCCTCACGCGACCATTTTTTATCTCTGCTTCCTGCGTGAAACAGTGTCGCCGCTTCTCTCTTTGCGGTCACCGCTTCCACCTGCCACCATTGTGAATTCGCCGCCCTTTGTGTGTCATCCCGACCATGAAACCGTAACTCAACCTCATAAAAACAATAAAATATATTCAATGAATGATAATAAGATATATTCTATCTTGGTTGCTAGCGGAGGTTGGAAGAATTGTAGGCATTGGCTGACAAAGCTGTCACAGTCTTGTCCCGATTCGTGTCGTTGTTCTCCCCATTTTTGAAGGTTGCAGCGATTAAAAAAGTCTTCTCATCGGCATTGTTAACAGCATGACACAATTTGAGCAGAATCTTGAGTGTGATCTTGAATTGAGTTTAGGAGTTGAAAGCCAAGAACGCAATTTCAGAGGGCCTTAAACAATGTTCTTTCTTATTTTCTCTGCTACCAAGCCCCTACAAATAGGGAAGTCTTCCAGAACCATACGGTATTGGGCATTGCATAATAAATATACAAAATAGACAGCTTTCCAGACTACCATGCTTATTGTCTGCTACATCTCTACAAGCTTTTTTTTTATTATTTCTTCTTACAGAATGTACGCGACGTGTTTGAAATAATGCACGAGAAAGCACATTTGGGTTTGTTGACCATGCACGTGAAATGTTTGACAAAATGTCTCATGTAATTTGATTTGTGCCTCTATCCTTAGCATGCTACGCACCACCACCAGCCGACATCTTTAGCGTCGCTCCTAATGTCCACGTGCGTGGAGCTCAATAGCGCTGCCTCCCTATGCTCCTCAGCTCCCTTCCTTTGCCAATGCCTCATGTCGCAATTTTTTCTCTCCGCTTCCTGCGTGAAACAATGTCATTGCTTCTCTCTTCACGACCACTGTGGATTCACCGCCCTCTATGTGCCATCCTAACCATGAAATAGTAACTCAACTCATAACAAAAATAAAATATATTCAGTGAATGACAATCATATATATTCTATCTCGGTCGCTAGCGGAGGTTGGAAGAATTGTAGGCACTGGCCGACAGAGTTGTCACAGTCTTCTCTGGATGCGTGTTGCTGTTCTCCCCATTTTTAAAGGCTGCAACGATTAAAAAAGTCTTCTCATCGGCATTGTTAACAACACGACACAATTTGTGCAGAATCTTGAGCGTGATCTTGAATTGAGTTTAGGAGTTGAAAGCCAAGCATGCAATTTCAGAGGGTGTTAAACAACGTTCTTTCTTATTTGCTCTGCTACTGAGCCCCTACAAACAGGGAAGTCTTCCAGAACCATACGGTATTGGGCATTGCAGAATAAATATACAAAACATACAACTTTCCAGATTGTCGCACTTATTGTCTGCTACAACCCTACAATCTTTTTTTTTTATTATTTCTTCTTATAGAATGGATGCGATGTGTTTGACAGAATGCACGCAAAAGCACATTTGGGTTTTTTGACCATGCACATGAAATGTTTGGCGGAATGTCTCATGTAATTTGATTTGTACTACTATCCTTGGCGCTGATGAGACTTAAAAACATAGCTAGGACAGGAGGCCTTCCACACATTGGGGATATTCCTGATGTGAATACTAAGGCTGAGGACTCCCAAATGGTCACTGATGTGGTTGCGGTCAAAGACCTTGAAAATGTTCAGCAAAATGAACATACTGATGTTGTTGTTAATCTTATTACACCAGGGGGAAATGTCATGGCTGGGGATTTTGGGGAGGCCCCTACGCCTACCTATCAGAGGTTACACGACCGTTTTATCAAGCTAGAGACTGATAATTCTCAGCTCCATGCCACTATACAAACTTTATCCACCTCGGTGTGGGAACTAAAACAACTACTCCATAGTTTTTCATCAACATTTATTTCTGAGTCAGCAGGGATTAAATCTGACCTGGAATCGGTTATTGAAAATCTTGGTGGATTCAACAGATATAAAGCGAAACAAGCTGATATTGTTGTTAAGCACTCAACTCTAATGTCTGAGACTGAGGAGAAGATGAAAACTTGGGCCTCTATTTGTGATAATACAGTTAGTGTTGCACCTCTCTCATGGGTGGAGAAGTTGGTTCTGTTATCCAAAATCTAATCATACAGCAAAATAGGCACCAAAACAGAAATTTGCATGTTTATGTTACCCAATTAAAACTACCTTACAGTTTTTGATGATTTACATTCACTTACTACATTTATTATCAG
>MU227798.1:1219198-1250057 GCA_018584345.1 Thuja plicata
TCCATAATGATGCTTGAAATCATTCGAACATGAATGATTTTAAATGGAAAACATTTAAGTTTAGTGGAGTTTAAACTTAGGGTTTTTTTTTAATGTTTTTTGAAAGCTTTGTTTTGGAGGGAAACTTTTTCAAATAAGCCATGTTGGCTATTTAGGGAAGAAGTTTTTTCTTTGTTAAGGAGTCAATTGGAAGGAGATTAGGGTGCTTAGTGAATTCTCGAGTTCCTATCACTGTGATCGACCCTTTCATTGTATTCATTGGAATTACTTCTATGAGTGACATTGTTATGCAAGTAAATTTCACCATTTCTTGGCATGATTCTGAAGTTCATGAATGTAATCTTCTCAGAGATTTTTGAAGAAAATATACCAGATTGCTCAACTCATCTTGTGTTCAGATTATCAATTCCTTTTCATCTTCTTTAGTAAGTGCTTTCGATTCTGATTTTTAAGTTTGGAAGTGAATGTTCCATTGTTCCTTCCAGATTGATAAATCTGATCTATCAAACCTTATTTGAGAAATGTATGTTGTTAGTTGTTGATTTATTTGTGGTTGAACCCTGATAATTAAACTCACTAACCTATATGTTGAACAGTGTACCAAATCATCTGAATTTCATTATGTGTTAGATCTGGAACTATCATTTTCTTCTCAAGTTTCTGATTCATTCTTGGTGTATCACCCTTATCTATTTCCAGTTTTAAAGTTTCTCTTTTCCCTTTCCCTACTAAGTTTCCAAATCAGGAGGTGATATCCCATATCTCATAGGAACCAGCCTAGAATCCAGAGATTCCTCTTCAATCATAGTCTACCCACAGCTAGGAGAGGTTTCCATTATGAGGATGGAATTGTCGTGTAGCCCTAATGCCTGAGTTAGGGTGACAATTCTGAGCCTTAACAAGTTCAAGGCAAGATGGACAATGAGCGTGTGAGACAGGTGTGTGATTTGAACCTGTGAGTTCATGGTCTCCCCCCACTGTTGATCCTTCCTCTATCAGGCAATCCTTTCTCAAGGATCTGCTTGACATTCATGATATTTCACTCGACATATGTTGGGTTTGTCCTGATGGTACTCTTGTTATGAGGTTTCTCTCTTTGCATGATAGACTGCGGGTTCTTAGAGTGAAGAGGAAGTTATTCTCTCTTCCATCTAAGATTTATCTAGATGAGGATCTCACTAGATCATAGGTGGAAGAATTGAAATAGGCCAGGAACCTCGTTGCTAAGGCTAGATGCAGTGGTAAATGGGCAGTTATTAGGAATCTCAAGGCAGTGATTTGGGATTCTCTCCTGAGCTGGTGGGATTCAAGGTGGGCTACAAAGGCCAAATGATGACCATGTCAGTAGTTTGACAAGAGTGGGCCCTCCTCTGGCTCTCTTCTTGTTAACTGTTGGAATGGTAACAATTCTCTTTGGTCGTTACCTGGTCTCTTTCAGGATGTGGTGGGATTTAATGATATCTTGGTTGTTACTGAGACCCATGAGAGCCCTATTCGTACCCTCTCGGGTTTTAATGGTTATCAAGGGTTGTTTGTCTTCAAGGAGGAAGTTCACTCTTTGGGTGGTGTATGAGGCTCTGGAGGAGTTTCCTGCTTGATTAGGGACAACCTATTCATCGCTACTTAAGTGGTTCATTCAGACACACATGCAAGATTCATGTAGATCCGCGTATGTCATGCCAGCCACCATTAGAGAGACGTCTTCATCGTGGTTTTCTACTTTTTATCGGCCTCCTTGCCATACGCCATTCATAGTACGGAGGATGGGGACCCATTTATTGATCTGATAGAGTGCATTTCTAGATTCAGTACCTTGGGGGACATCATTATTTTGGGAGACTTTAATGCACAGACTAGGGAGCTGCAAACCCCTATACATGACCAAGGTACTGACTGGACCTTTACCTCAGAACTTGATCCTGCTAGTTTGGGGCTCAAGCGTGTTTCTAAGGATTGCGGCGGACCTTTATCTATTTATGGCCATCACCTCCTCCAGCTCTTTGAGTCTTCCAATTTGATTATTCTGAACGACCTCTCTTGCTTCTCTGGTTCTAAGCTTTTCACATGTTGGCCACATTGCGGTGGCGCCAGTGTGGTTGACTATGTTATCACTAGCACTTCTTTTATCCCTTCCATCCGCCGCTTCACTATCTCTCATCTTTCATTAGCCAACCACGCTCTTCTGAGCCCTACGCTTTTCTTTTCTCCTCCCCCTCACCCATCTCTCCCTCCCTGTCCCCTAACTGTCCTTGATCGTTCTCCTACCCACTTCTATTTCTGGTTTACCAAGGGTGATTGTGATCTCTTTACACTCGACCTCCGTCGTCTCCTCTCGCCTAAGATCTTTTTTGACTATTTTCATGCTTCCTCCATGTTTGACCTATTGATCACAACTATTTGGGAGGCGACTTTCCTCTACATCCCTCACCGCCCTATCCTCAGATCCCCATGCCATATTACTTGCTCTATGAACTGGTGGTTTGACGATGACTGCAAAGCTTTCCACCGCTTCTTGCGCTCAACCTTTGAGACTCTCCCTTCTGACCTTGCTGGCCTCCATTCCTCCTACTGCCACTTTCTTCGCTTGAAGAAATGTGCTTTCATTGCCTCACATTACACATCCCTGTACAATACGCTCATTCATAATCCTAAGCTTTTCTAGCGCACCATGTTCCCTCGGCATGTGGCCCTGCCTTCCACCATCGATCTTAGATCCCTTGCCTCCCACACCTCCACTCTTTATGACATCCCTGACCAACCATCTCTCCACCTCTCCCCTCCCCCTCAATACCATATCTTTACTGCTTCCAGCATCTGCGAGGCTGTCAGATCCATGAGATGTAGCAAGACGGCTGATGAGGATGATTTTCAGGCTGAGCTCTTCAAGTTTGGTATCTCTGTGCTGAGATCCTATCTTTTGACACTCTTTAATAGTGTGGTTTGCACCGGCTTCCCCAAGTCCTCGTCAAGACACTTAATCTATCTGATTCACAAGGCTGGGTCAGTTTCTGATCCCAACAACTATAGGACCACCATGATTGGGCACACCTTTTCCAAAATCTACGCAACGACACTGAATACTATTCTTAATAGGGAGTTGGACAAGAGAGATTGCAGGGCTAGAGGTCAAGCTGGCTTCTGGGAAGATTACCAGGCCATGGACCACATGCTGACTTTGCAGATGATTATTGAGGAGGCTTGCCATCATTCTGTGAAAGTCTATTGCTGCTTCATTGACTTTCGTAATGCGTTTGATATCGTCCCTCAGATGGCCCTCTTCTAGAGACTTAGAGATATCGGTATTTTTGAGACTCTTCTGACAGCTATTATGAGACTTTACAAGCGTGTTGAGGGAAGATTCAGGACTCCTGAGGGTTTTTCTGACCCTATCCAATGCACTATTGGAGTGAAACAGGGGTGCCCCCTTCCCCCACCTTGTTCGGCATCTACATTGATGAGATCAAGGATTTTCTTAGAGATTCCTCACTTTTGAGTGATGGTTGCTACTTGCACCTGGTTCTTATCTCTATTCTTCTCTTTGTTGATGATGTGATTCTCCTTGCCTCCTCACCAGAAAGTCTCTAGAGACTTCTTGATAGCTTGGCCTCTTTCTGTGATTTGAGATAGCTGGTGGTGAATCTTAGTAAGACATGAGTGATGATCTTCAACTGCCTGAAGATTTCACATCTTCATTTCTACTATCAGGGCATGGAGATTGAGATTACTTCTTCATACACCTACCTTGGGGTCAAGTGTTAGAAACACTGAGAGGGGGGGGGGGTGAATCAGTGTTTGTCAATTATATTTATTTCAACAACTTGAAACTTAAATCAAAATAAATAACATATAAAGCATAACACAATGACACATAACACGATATATGTTTACGGGGAAACCTTGATCAGAGGAAAACTCGGTGGGAATTAGTACCCACAAATGATTGTACTAGTCTTATGAACTTGTTAGAGTTCCTTTGCCCTGTTAGGAGCAGTCTTTACAAAGCAAGTATAATGACCCTATTAGGAGTCTTTACAAACCCTGTTAAAGGTGAATGGCTCACTGCCAGATCTCACTGTCCAATAAGATGAAGGCTACAACCTCTAGATAATAGATACACACTATATCCAAAAGTGAACTATTGTTTTGACACTGTTGTCTGATCAGTTCCATTTATGCATTGATGCTCTGATCTCTTAAAGAGCTCTATCTCATACTGATTTGTTTATACGGTTCTTCTGTGCATATTTTGCACTCTCACACTTAATACAAAATTGCATGTCAAGTATATATACATGCTTTAATAGACGCGATCGAAAACAAGACCTTAGTCAGCCTAAAATTAACATACACAATGCTTCCAAATGAATTGGCTTAAGTGTGTTTACATGAGTTTTAAAGACATAATTACAAACATATTACAATAGGCGCATGGCCATTACAAAACAAAATATTATACGCTAATCAAAATCTGAAGTCAGCTTCATGCTCTGTTTGCTGAACTGCTAGTGGCACTTGAACTTGCTGTAACTTCTTTGTATTGTCATATCTTACCATGCATGTATATACTAAGCATAATGACATATCATAAAGCTTAAGTAAAAAGGTGCATACTCTGACTCGATCGTACGCAAGTGCACTGGGGCTCTAATCAACTGTATATCTCGGTTATGTTTTATTTTCTATACTTAGCCAAATCTTGATCTTCAAAGTTTGTGAACTTACTTGTAAAAGCTTCATATAACTTTGTTGCCATAATGACAACACAAAACTAGTCATATAAACTCTGAGTGTCAACTTGCCAACAATCTCCCCCTTTGTCATTAATGGCAACAAAGGAATGTGGCCAAGTTACTAAACTTTGACTTAACAAAAAAAAAATTGCAAGTTTACTGTACATCATACGTTTGGCTATATACACCATACTCCTTTATATACACTACTCCCCCTTTGACATTAATGACAAAGGTTCCAACAAGTAAAGTCCCTAAGTACTTACTTAGAGTACACATCTGGGTATGCAATCTGAAGATTCTTGATTTCTTGCTACCAAAATGCCTTGAGTGCATCAACAGTCTGAGGATGGGCGCATAATGCATATGTGAGCTTCTCCATTTTTGTCAGATCCATGCAGGGTACTTGATCATATGTGACAATAGTTGCATCATTTTTTTTGATGTTCTCATTTAATACAACTAAGGAGGGCGCAAGTTCATTTCTTAGTTGGGTTTGCCTGGTCCTTATCTTCCTGATCTCTATCTTGGCTTTTTGAATCTTGTCTATCTACCCTTGATAGATGTTGTTGTAGATATTGATGTCTTGAGAGGATGTTTCAACTGATTTCCTTATATTTTCAACCAAGATGTCTGCTTCCTCAATCTTCTTGATGTGCTCAGAAGTGAATTTGCCTCTGTCCATATAGTTAGCTATCACCTTTCTGCCTTTTGCTACTAATTCTTTCAAAATTGTTTGACCAATCTTCAATAAGTTGAGATATAATGAGAAGCTCTTTATCAATTCATCCAATCTTCCCTTTTTGAACTTTTCCTCTACAGTTTTAGTAGCTGAATCTACTAGACTTGTGAAGTTTGCTTTGAAGCTTGTCAAGATGCTATCGACGTCATCAACTAACTGAATATTTTCCAATTTCTTCTCTGTTGGCACTAGGTTATTCAAAATGTTTACTGACTCAAGAAAGAGAGGATTTCTCATTACTTGTTTCTCTTTGGATTTCTCCATGGCTAATACACTAATTTTGATCAAGTCTTCTTCTCCCCATGCATCTAGGTTTGTTGAGTCAGGGGTCAAACTTGACAACAATGATATTGATGGTTTGATGGATGGAGTGAATATAACATTTTGACTTATATCCATACATTCACTTTTCACTGGGATCTCCATAGAGGGTGGCTCATTAGATTGATTATCTTCCTCATTATTCAAATCTGTTGAGTCTTTAGAAAGAACTTCATCTTGCTTGGTGGAGAGGATTCCATGTCAATAGTAGTAGAGGGCGCATATGTACACTCATCAGACTTTTTTTTTTTTTTTTTCTTGTGGATATCATTTGATTTTTCTATTTTTACTTTTGTAGGTGTTTGCTTAAGTTCTCTTGCAATTTTAGCTTCCCTATCTTTATCTAGGTCTTCTTGGGTGACACCATGAACTTTCAGGATGTTAGATGTAATCCTTGATGCCTTCCTTTGATTGTCTACACTATATAGGACTGAATCAACTTGATTTGTCTTTTCTCTGTATGTGTCCCATCTAGGCTCTTTTAGATCTTTAGGCGCAAATAAAAGAACTTGTGCATATCCTTCCAAAACATGTTCTTCTACTTCATAACCAAGTGGGTGAATCCATTTGGTTCTTGGCTCAACTACTTCCATGCAAGTACAGTCAGTTTCCACCATGAAGTATATGGTGTCCTTGTATTTTTCAACTATCTTCTCTGGTATTCTGAACCTCTTCTGCATCTTGATTTTGAATGTCTTGATCTCCATATCCATAGAGTTCTTTACACTGCTTTCTGATGTAGCTTTTAATGAAATTTGAGACAAAGTAGGTTTGCTCCTGTCTAGGTACAAATTAGAGACCTTACCAACAATGTGGAAGTATAGGTATATAATCAATGAGCCAAATCTAAATATTTTGCTTCTGTCATGCTTGATAGCTTTAATGTTCTCAATTAGTTGTGTGCGTAATATCTCACAAAGATTATATTGTGTGTTATCTCTTGCCATCCTTATTGCTCCCAGAACTGTAGCTGCAAATACACTATTAAGTCTTCTAGTGTGCTAAAACTTGTAGCCAAGTATCATGGTGATGAGTTTGATGTCTTTCTCCACAATAGGATCAACAGTCATCCCGCACCTATCACTTCTAGATAAGCATGCCTGATAAACCTTTTTCTTGACATCCTTTCCAGTGGGAAGAACAGGTCCAACCTTAAAGATTCTGGTCATCTCATGAATGAGGTCAGCAGTAATGCAGACAGGAATTTCACCAATCCAAAATAGATCATCATGAATCCTACTGAGTAGAATTTTATCCCATTTTGGTTAAGAGAACTCATGCGCATTTGTATACTAAAAAATAGGGTTATCAGTGAGATGTGAGAATTCATCCTTGAATGAGTAATCAGGTTTCATCATTGATTCCGTGAGCATTGTTATGTTGTTGTCACCAACAAACTCCTTCTTATAGTAAATGTAAGCGTGTATGTCTTCAACATGCACGACTCCTAACAGAGTCTTGGAGAATGCCCCTTCTACATCATCTAGCACTGACTTGAATGTATGCTTTTTAAACACAAATCTCTTCCTTTCAGTGATGTCAAAGACTACAGGAGTTTCCATACTTACTTTTTGATTGCTTAAGTAGGGTTCACTGAAGTTCTGAAATGATGCATTCGCGCTAGGGTTCCCTTTCAACTTTGATTTGCTTTGCTAACCAACCGACAATTATCCTTCAACACTTTGATGCTTATTTCTCCTGTGCTCTCCGAATGCTCAATCTTGAATGTAAGGTGAAGATATAAGATCTTTTACGAACTTATAAATGAGTTACTACATTTAATGCATGTTGCCGTAATGTGGTTTCCACTGAGAATTTCAATCTTTGTTTTTGTCTAAGTACAAGCTATGCGTCCATGCATACTTTCTCAATTTGTGACCAAATACATGAATCCATATGCGCATACTCAGAGGTGAGTATACCAGCCACATAAGGGTTTAGAGCTTGAATAGCTCCCCTTATGACCATGAGGGTCATCTAACCAAAAGTAGAAGTTGCATCGACTATAGATGCATCTACTACCTTATTAACATCATCATCTTTCTTTACTTCAACCCATATTTTAGCTGAATCTTCTGTAGATTTTACAAACTTGACTTCTCTAGATTCTTCAAATAGTGATCCTTTAGGCTTTTCTTATCTTTGTGTTTTGGATCTGCAAAACCTTGAGATATGTCTAGCTTTGTTACATGAGTGACAAATGATTGGAGGTCTATTGATATTGTTTACCATTTTGCACTTCTTTGCTATGTGTCCATTAGAATTACATATCTGACATGTAATGTTCTGATAGTTTCTCTGAGGTTGATTTCTCTGATTGTATCAAGTCAGATTTCTTTGGTTCTACTGTGATTGATTTCTTTGACTAGTTCTGCAATGTATAGCCCTATGACCAAATTTATTACAAGAATAAAAATAGCCATTGAAGGGTCTTACCTCTTTACAATCTCTTGCAAAATTTCCATGCTTGTTACAGGCATAACAAGTTCGGTTAACTATCTTGTGTTCATCTTTAGATGATTCTGCTCTAGCTTCTACAAGATTCTTAGTAGCCTTTACTTCTGTATATTTTTCTTGTACTTTCTTACTTTCTTGTATTGTATTGGTTTCACTTTGTGCTACACTGTATCCAACACCAGTAGTATCTCCTCTTAACTTTTGTGCATAGAGTTGTGATTGAATTAGTTTAGAACTTGTGTGTAGTTTTTCAATATGATTCTTTGCTTCTGTCAATTCAAATTCTATCTTTTTCTCGATGTTTTCCAACTCCAAGATCTTCATATTTGCTTGCATAAGTTCTTCATCTAATTGTTTACTTTCTTTGATCTTTTCTTCAATAGCTATTAGGCTATCTGTTAGCTGTTCATTTAGATCTTCAATCTTGTCCTTCAGAGACATGTTTTCTTCTTTCATCTTTTTGACCATTTTTCCCAAATCATTTGTAGAGCAATATTTCAAATCTTTTTCTTAATTTTTTGATAAGCATTTGGGAGCCATCAACTTTTAGTTTTAGTTCTTCATTTTCTTTTTCATATCTGTCAAGATCATCAAGGGCTGCTTCAAGATTCTTTTTTAAATGTTTCACTTCTACTGAATCCATGATCTCCTCAAGTGGTTAAACTTTCTTCCTCTGAGATCTGATACCAATTGTTAGAAACACTAAGGAGGGGGGGGGGGGGGGGGNTTGTTAGAAACACTAAGGAGGGGGGGGGGGTGGGGGATGAATCAATGTTTGTCAATTATATTTATTTCAGAAACTTGAAACTTAAATCAAAATAGATAACATATAAAGCATAACACAAGATATGTTTACGGCGAAACCTTGATAAGAGGAAAACCCTGGTGGGAATTAGTACCACAAATCATTGTACTAGTCTTATGAACTTGTTAGAGTTCCTTTTCCCTGTTAGGAGCAGTCTTTACAAAGCAAGTACAATGAACCTATTAGGAGTCTTTACAAAATCTTGTTAAAGGTGAATGGCTCACTGCCAGAGCTCACTACCCAATAGGATGAAGGCTACAACCTCTAGATAATAGATACACACTATATCCAAAAGTGAACTGATATTTTGACACTGTTGTTTGATCAGTTTCGTTTATACGTTGATGCTCTGATCTCTTAAAGAGCTCTATCTCATACTGATTTGTTTATACTGTTCTTCTGTGCATATTTTTCACTCTCACACTTAATACAAAATTGCATGTCAAGTATGTATACATGCTTGAATAGACGCGACCGAAAACAAGACCTTAGTCGGCCCAAAATCAACATACACAACGATTCCGAATGAATTGGCTTAAGCATGTTTACATGAGTGTTAAAGACATAATTACAAACATATTACAATAGGCACATGACCATTACAAAAAAAATATTATACGCTAATCAAAATTTGAAGTCGGCTTCATGCTCTGTTTGCTGAACTGCTAGTGGCACTTGAACTTGCTGTAACTTCTCCGTACTGTCATATCTTACCATGCGTGTATATACTAAGAATAATAATTTATCATAAATATTAGTACAAAGGTGCATACTCTAACTCGATCATACACATGTGCACTAGTGCTCTGATCAACTGTATATCTCTATTTTGTTCTATTTTCTATCCTTAGCCAAATCTTGATCTTCAAAGTTTGTGAACTTACTTGTCAAAACTTCATATGACTTTGTTGCCATAATGACAACACAAAACTAGTCATATAAACCCTGAGTGTCAACCTGCCAACATCAAGTTCTCTAGCCCCCGCTTCATTCTGAGACCCGCCATTCTACCCAGGATCAGTAAAGGGATGGGTTCCCTTGCCATGTTGGAGAGACAATGTTTCAGACATCATTTTTAGGACACCACGTCCAAGTTGTCCCTCTTGGATTCCTTGGTTAGACCTACAGTACTTTATGACTATATTATTTGGGGGTTGTCCCTTCTAGATTCTGATTGGGCCTCTATTGAGCATGTTCAGACTATCTTCCTCTGGTGTATCATCAGATGTCATTGGTCCACCTCTCATAGCATCATTCTAGCTGAGTTCGGGGCTCATCCCTTTAGATTGGGGGCAATCTTTGATCTAGTTTGGTTTATTCACTGCCTCCATTGTTTTATGGACTCCAATGACGGTCACAATAGATACTCCTACCTGGCCTATTGCTCTTCAATGGCGCTTGCCAAGTTAGATCCCTCCCCCAGATCCCATTGTTGGTATGCCCATGCCTCATCCCTTTTAGGTTCCATCAGGATTGACATTGATCACCTACCCCCTATTAGTTCTCGCTTGACACTCTGGCTCACCTCCTCCCTTCCATACATGAGTTGAACATACATGTTAGACTTGACATAAACATGCACTATATCACCATGACTTGGATCAACCCGTGTGGGGGTCTGCACCCGAGGATGGATTTTTATGTTGAGCACTTTCTAGACATTCAGGATGGGATTATTGTTCGTCCTAGATACTTATATCAGCGTTGGTGCCACGCCCTTCACATCATGTTGGGATCTTTCAGGGTTGGATCTCACCGCCTTCAGGCCTAGACAGACTATCACATTGACAGAGATGATCAGATTTGCAAGTTATGCACCCTGGCCGAGATTGAGATTGAGACACACTTCATCTTCCATTGTCCTACTTACTATGAGATCAGAGGGAGATTCTATTTCTTATTCAGAGGGTGCAATTCCTTGACTTCTTTCTTTAGCTACACTGATCAGAGATGCCTGACACTTTATCTCCATGAGACTGTACAACTCTATGAGCATACTCTACAACTTCTTTTCCCCCAAAGACAATTTTCTAATAAGCTCATTACGGCCTTCTTCTCACCCTTGTCTCCTTTATGGGGGGGTGAAGTGACCTCACTTTGCCTCCATCACCGGTCACTCTAGATTTGTGAGACCCCGCAACACCTTTACCCATCAGCGACACATCTCTAGCAGCTCACAACGACAACCCAGGGTTCCTTCTCATCTGGCTCATTATCCTTCAGTGTTGGATTTATTTCTACCTGAAAATGATCCTTAGTCCTTCTCTTGTGTATGTTCTTCTTGCTTTCTATTTCTTGTTCTCTTCTTTCTTTTTTCTCTCTTGGTTGCTTTCCCAACCACTATTTGGTGGTATGTTGGTTCGCTGTTCCTTTTGCTATACATTTCCAGTCCCTTAGACCCTTGTTGGTCTCTTGTTCAACATTAATAAATTTATCTTATTTTATCTTATCTTATTAAATAAAAAACAAATATTATATATATATATATATATATATATATATATATATATATATATATATATATATTCTATTTGTTATATTGTATCATTGTAACCTCAAATCCTCACCTTTTTAAAATAAAACTTTTAGGTTGTAATTTAGGACACTTATATTATATTTTACATGTAGGGATTTAAAATTTTATCAAATGAAGTTCATAGTGGAAAATGTTGACTTAGGGGTAGAATCTTCTAGAAGGTTTTGTTAATTAATTTTATTGACTTTTAATTAATTAAAGATTAGATTTTAATTAACATATTAAAGGAGATTCAAATTAATTCATTTTAATGTGGTTTGGAAAGGTTTAATAATTGTATAACAATTGGAGTTTAATTGTTGAATATAAATAACTTGTGTATAATAGGGCATTACTAATATTATATATATTAGCATGTACTTATTATTATTAGAATGGAGATTTTTTTTGATTTAATGAAAAATTATTTAAATTAGAGTAAATAGTATGATGTAGGGCAATACTTATGATAGTATTTAAATTTTAAATCAATTAGTTAAACATTATCTCTTTTTAGTTAACTTATTGACTAAGATATAATCGATTAAAAGTTTACCAAATTGAATTCAATTAGTATTATTTAATAAGAGTATCCTTTGGAATTAAAACAATAATGCGATCCAATCCTCTATTAATATTATTACCTGAGTTAATGTCGATTTTCCTCAATTAACCCTAGTTTGAACTTAATCTTAAGGAAGATTAATTCAGGGTCGGAGTTTGTGGCATTCAACTAGTAAACTGATTGACGATCAAACTTAGTCAACCTAGTCGTCTTCTTGAATCATGTCCTGAGTTTAAACTGTTAGTAACTAATATCAGTCTGAGGGAGGTTGACCGAGTCCTGTTGACCTCGATGCCCCTCAAACCTATTCAGGGTTCTCAACTTGTAACTATAAACCTAAATAGTAAGTTAACTCAAAGACATGTACACGTGTAAACATAGTTAACTTTAGTTTTTCTAAAAAAAAAATTGTAGGTGTGTTTTGCCCAACTTTTGGGCATGGGATCCTCTAACTTAGCTGCCATCTCTGCCAACTATTCTTTCATAAGTCTATTCTCCTCCCTTTGCTCTTCTACATCCTTTTCTAGCTCAACATTAGTCATCATCTTAGATGAACCTACTGATTCTGGCAAAGATAACATCCTTACTTCACAAGCCCAATATTTAGGCTTTGATACCAATATAATAGGAGTGATCCTTCTCTCTCTAGAGCCAGCTTGACTCTAACCTAAGGTCTCTTTCCTAGACCTTCTAGGGATCTCACAACCCTAATCTTGAAGGCAAGTCACCAAGAACTTCATCCTTCTTAACAAGAACCATCACATAAACAAGTCCTTTCAATACTCACTGAATCTACAAGGGTAGATTCTATCAACCTATGCCAACACACTCACAATACTTTGCAGGGTTGCATTCTCACTTCTTTAGGTAATTTTAGGATATTCTTGGAGGTTTGAAACCAACAAACATCCATTCCAACATCGAACTCTTACAATCTAGGATTAGGCCTAGAGATTGCTTGTAGCCCTATTCAGGCTCAAATTCTGGATTTTCTCACAAATTCTCCAAATAACCCCAAAATCTATGAGCCTGGATTTTCTCACAAATTCTCCAAATAACCCCAAAATCTATCTTAGGATCTAGATACCCTTTAACAAAAAATTAGATATTTTAAAGGTGAGGGTTCTTCAAGTCCTCCGTACAACCCTTGAAACCCTTGACGGACACAGTCCTTAAAAATAGGGTTAATAGGCCTTTCCTCTGCATTTTCCTTTATTTCTCATTGAAATCAACTCCCCCATTTCTGCCATTGCATAGAGGTTTGTATTCACTCTTCCTCAACACTATCCAATTACTGTATTGCTTCTACCAATTCAACCCTGCAAGATTTCTCTTATTGTTCCTCTTTTTCCTTAGCCCAGCTATAGCCAAGCTTGCCTAGAGAAAGAGCTCATAATTCAATACCACCACTTCACCTAACAAAACCAAAAGGGAAATTATGTAAAGTGACTTTCCTATCTTTTCATTGAGGTCCATTTTGTTTTCCATGGATTTAAAGACCACAAGGAGCCATTTTCTATGTATAGTCCAGAATTGGACTAGAGAACTACAACTTGAAAGAAAATTTACAAGAAGTTGCAAGATAATTTTTTATAGCTAAACTCCTTCCACACAGAGTTTTTAGACAATCATGATAAGCTAATTAAAATAAAAATTCAACTAATCTAATCCATCTTCAAGAGTATGCAATAAAAAATGCTTCAAAACAGTTACAGTCTTAGTCTGCAACTTCACATTAAGTAAAAATGTAAAAAATGTCATCCAATCTTAAAATGTTGCCATGGGAGTTCTTAAATAGTCTTTCCCTCCTCATATCAACCGCTCCAACTAACCTTTTCACCATTTAGGACAAAATCAAATTTTTGGACAAAGTTGTCGAGCAACTTTTAAAGTTGCAAAATTGCAAAAATGTTGCATTGAGCAACTTTTCATCTTTCCTAGCAATTTGACTTTTCCATACTTTTACTTGCTTGGTTGGATTTCCAGAGGCCTAAAAACAACCTCAAAGACACAAAATAACTCTAAAAACACCCTCCTAAGAAACTAAGATGTCCATTCAACATTTTGACCCATTTTGACCTTTGGGTCATTACAAAGAGTGAATGAACAAAATCACTACAAAAAGCAAACATAAAAAACCCTAAACCAATCCAAAATCTTCCTAAACATTCCTAATTTGTATAAGCAACTAGGATAGGACACAATCCAAACAAAAAAGGGGCTTTGAAACCCTGGGTGCTCCTGCACTAGAGCATTACATGCTCCGTTCATTCTCATGAGAGATGGGTTCTTGTGAACCATTAGTCATGAAATATGGGTCAATGAGTTTGACTAAAAAAATACATAGTTGAATATTGATAGCAATACCAGATTTTGACTTTTTGTGCAAAATATCTCCTATTTATCAATTGATAAGCTCAAGGGGCTTTATAATGAATGGTTCATAAGACACAACACTTGTGAAAGGTTTTGAAAATGGGGTTGATATAAAAATGGGTTTAAACATGGTGGAAAATCCCTAGTTAAGCACGCTTGAGTTGGAGTAGTACTGGGATGGGTGACCTCCTAGGAAGTCCCAATGATTCACCTCTGTGAGCATCACATAGATGCAATGATTGTTAAGTGTTCCATTCATTCGCATGAGAGATGAGTTCTTATGAACTACGACTCATGAAACATGGGTCAATCAGTTTGACTCAAAAACTACATGATTAAATTCTGATAGCAATATCAAACTTTGAATTCTTGTGGAAACTATAGTGAGCAAATTGTACTGAGAAAATTGACAGTGAGACTTTGTAAAAATCACCTTAACCAGTGTTTCATTTCATGAGAATTAACTTCTTCATGTTTTTTCCCAGTTTGGGTTTCCATGTAAACTCTGGTGTTCTTTGTGTTGGTGGTTTTGTGCTTTCATGTTTACATTTGTTATGATTGCTTGATGTGGTAACTGGTTACTGGCAGAGCACAAGTTAATATTGAAATAACAATCATTATCATTTGTATGGTTTGTGAGTTTACCGACACATCAAAAGTTTTTGAAAGTGTTTGTGAATAACTGATTCACCCCCTCTCAGTCATTCGGCCTGTTCAATAGTAACCACTCCCATAGAAGAACCATTAGCTTCACTGATGAAAATACAGGAGACTGGCCAAAAAACCCTTGCAATTATGTTGAAGTATGATTGTGTTATCTTAACTTTTTACAACAATAAAATATCAATCCTATTTTCATATATATAATTTCTCAGAGCTTGTTGTTTTTGGGGTTGTTTAAGCTCCTCATGTTCCATGAAAGGAACCTTATTTTTTGGCTTTAGTTGTTGAGTCTAGGGTCCTCTACCTTCCATTGGCAATTTCCCTTACAATATACTTATGTCTGGTGAGTTGTTGAGATAGACATGTCCAATTTTTGGTTCTAGTCCCACATCTATATTCTTATTTCTCTTCTTTCTCTTTTGATTCATCCAACCTTCCTTATTTGTTTGAGGATAGCTACTTGTTGAAACAATCGACAAGGAAAAGGTTTTATTTAGGGGTGAGGAAAGGGCTACAAATTTGTAAGTTGAGTTTTAGGAGAATCATCTTCTCCCCCACTCTTACAATAACTAGGTGTGGTGGGTATGGGGACCTCCCTTGATGAATTACTAGTGTTCAGGGTAGTAGGATGAGGTATTTCTCCTTTCTCTAGTAGAGTTGTCTTTTCTAGAGTTTTAAAAGTTTGTTCTACCTGCACTATTTTCTTTGGGGTTTCCATCAACTTGAGTAACCCATCAATGAATGGTTATTCATCACTTCAACCTTTGAACCTTCCCCACAAGGATTAGGATTTGTATCCACCATAAGGGAAGTGAAAATCTCCCTTTGCATAAGGGGTGGTTGCAAATGGGCTTTACAATAAAATATCAACTATCCTAATTCAAAGCATTTTTGGAAGAAGATTGTAGTGTTTTCATAAACCAACCCTTGAGTCCATTTAGCCAGTTTGGATTGCAAGGTAATGAAATTGGGGAGAGTTTCATTAACAAAATTTAAATAGAAGTAGGTAAAAACTAACCTGGATATCACCTTGGTCACATTGTCAATAGAGACATAATGGCCAAACATGCTTCCGTTCCATTAGAAAATCCGCCCATCCAAGAATTCTAGTGGGACTTTGTACATGAGAATCCACACTAGTGCAGTCCTATTTAAGTTTTCTGCATGATCACACCCTAGCTTTCATTTGTAGAGGGAGAGATAGTGAATTCCAGAGGCCTAGGACCCCGAAAGGATGACAACCGAATAATCCTCTGTAGAAAATTTAAACAGAAATAGTAATTAAAATATTCCATTTTAAGCCTCCAATTCAGTGACACCCATTTCCTAACATGTCAATGGTTGGTCTGAAGGATAATAATTTCCCCACCAAGGTATTGTTCATTGAGGAAATAATATGATCCACCTCGAAGTCCGACAACCAAATTGCACTGCCTTCCTCTGTTTGTGAACACTCTATTCAACTTGTCTAAGGTTGACTATTTCTTTTTGCATTCACAACTTCCGACTTTTCAGAATCCACAATAGGGTTGTTGTTCCCATGATTAGTATCATTGGCCACCATGACATGTTATTTTTCCTTCTCTACGAGGTTCTCACTAGGCAGAGCATTTGCAACACTTAGGAGAGGGTCCTCAGAGTAGGGGACATAGCTCCCACCTTTGTCATCCACCATGAATTGCAAAAAAATAAAATTCAAACCAAAGTGAGAGAGTGGGGGCCGAAATTACTAGTGTTGATCATGATATTAGATATTCATGTTATTACTCAGAGCTAGTTTGTATTATTGAATTTTCCATTGAAGGTATATAAGATAAATTTATGTACAAAACCTTAATTAATTTATCATGTGATCACTATTGAATTTTGTAAGAAATTGTGAGGGTTTTGGTGGACAAAAACTAAAACAACCTAAAAGGTAATTAGTGCTTGCTATTTGAGTGGAGTAGTTGTGATATAATAATATTTAAAAGGATACAATTTAGTTTCTTTTGGGATTGAGGATTGGATTCTTGGAATAAGTTATATGACCAGCTTCAACAACTATAGTAAGATGATTTTGTATAGGATTTCATAAGAAAATTATGGTCAATGGAGAACATAACATATTTTTTTGAACATTTGTTTGTACTTTAAGTTTCATTAACTCAAATTGATTACTTATTAGGTGAATGAGAAAACTCGATTCTTATTTGTATTCTACTAAAATTGGTTCAATTTGATAAGATAACCAAAATTTATACAAAACTGAAGTGTTTGTGTTATGTAATATGCTAATTTTAAATCTCAATGCTAACATCTTATAACAAAATCTTACTCCTTTAACTTAGTAAATTATTATAACATTTCTTAGTTCACTTAAATTAATCAACTGAAACTGATTAATATGTTTATAAATTTAAATTTTTTTTTAAAAAAAATTTAAAGCCAAATGTATAAATAAATTAAAAAAGCCAATTTCTCTGGAAGACAAAAACCCACAATATTTGAGTTGCTACTAATAGTTTAGTACAAAACTTTACAATACAACAAAATATTTATTATAGAAAATTAGGAGTTAAAAGGCTTAATGGTGAATCTAATATACACAGGGATAGAGCCAATGGTGCAAATGAATATAGAAATGGATATTTTAATTCACCAAAGTGCAAATGGAAATAGAAATGGACCTTTTAGTCCACAATATTGATGACTTGTGCTTTAGTGAGCTTGATTTTTGGATTCCATTGTGTGAAGTTATTTGCATCAAAATTTCAAGTCCCACTCCATGACCCCTCATCAGGATGAGAAAGTTGTAGAAGGATCATGGAGTGTGATCTGAAACATTTCCTTCTACGACTTTTGGCTTTCTTATCCCGATGATGGATCATGGAGTGTGATCCAAAATGTTGATGCAAATAACTTTACATAGTGAAATCCATAAATCGAGCTCACTAATCATTATGAATTGTGGAAATCTCATATTTATGATTTGAGCTTTATGGTATTGCTACCAGAATTCAACTGTGTAGTTTTTGAGTCAAACACATTGACCCATGTTTCATGAGTAGTGGTTCACAAGAACCCATCTCTCATGAATAGAACACTTATGACTCATTGCATCTAAGTGATGCTCACAGAGGTGAAGCATTGGGAATTCTTAGGACGCCACCCATCCCAATACTACTCTAGCTCAAGCACACTTAACCACAAAGTTTCCTCCAAGATTAAGCCCACTTTGCTTGCAATCCCATTTGCAAAACCTTCAACAAGTATTGTGCCTTATGAACCATTCATTAGAAAGTCCCTTAAGCTCATCAATTGATAAGTAGGAGATATTTTCCACACCAAGTCAAATTGTGATATTGCTGTCAAGATTCAACTATATAGGTTTTGAGTCAAACTTCATTGACCCATGTTTTATGAGTAGTGGTTCACAAGAACCCATCTCTCATGAGAATGAATGGAGCACTTAACCTAGATGCAATGAGTGTTACATGTTCCATTCATTCTCATGAGAGATAGGTTTTTGTGAACCACTACTAATGAAACATGAGTCAACGAGTTTGACTCAAAAACTGCACAACTGAATCCTGATAGCAATATCACAATTTGCCTTACTCTGCAAAACATCTCCTTCTTATCAATTGACAAGCTTAAGGGGCTTTCTAATGAATGGTTCATAAGGCACAATGCTTGCTGAAGGTTTTGCAAATGAGGTTGCAAGCAAAGTGGGCTTAACCTTGGAGGAAACTCCGTAGTTAAGTGCGCTTGAGCTGGAGTAGTATTGGGATGGGTGACCACCCGAGAAGTCTTGGTGCTTCACCTCTATGAGCATCACCTAATTGCAATGAGTGCTAAGTGTTCCATTCATTATCATGAGAGATGAGTTCTTGTGAATCACTACTAGGGAAACGTGGATCAATGAGGTTGACTCAAAAACTACACAATTGAATGGTGATAGCAATATCACAATTTGACTTAATGTGAAAAACATCTTATATAATTTGTACTTTAGTCCACATATGGCTTAATATTTATGACACTACCCATGTTCCATGCAAAAGTGTATAACTTGATATATAAAATTTAAACAGGTCACATGTTTTTCAAAAGTACTAATTTTTCATTGCTAGACCACTTCCCACACTTTACATACCATAAATATATATACATTTAAGATTTAAATTTTCCAGAATTACTAATTTTTCATTGCTAGACCACCTCCCACACTTTACATACCATAAATATATAAACATTTAAGATTTAAATCTATAACAGCCCTTTCAAACAAATTCTCCACCATTACACCAACTCATAGAAAGTATGCACTTTACCCCTCATAAGCCCAAAGTCAAGAAGCAATTTGACAATCGGGTTCATTTTCCGGCATATGCTTCATCTCCATCTCCATCTCCATCTCCTTCGCCTGGGTGCCGGATTCAGAAGCTACATCTTGGACAGGGAATTCACTGTACTTATAAAGAGAAGCACAGATGATGAAGTATACCAAGTTGAGGGCTTCAATGGCGGCCAATAGCCAGTAAAAATAGTTAAGCCGACCACGATTAAGATTATCGTCGAGCCAACCCGGTTTACCATTGCGGCCCGTTTTGTCATGAATAACATTGACAAGAATCGTGCTCAAGTAATGCCCCACCGCAGCAGTGCACGAAGACAGCGCAATGGCCGTACTGCGCATGGTGGGCGGAAACTGCGCATAGAAAAACTCCAGATGACCCACAGTATGAAAAGCCTCTCCCAGACCCGTAATGCAGAACTGCGGAACGAGCCAGAAAGCGGAAATCAGAACCACCGCCGAAGAATCTTCACCCAGGCCGTGCCCTAGCGCAGCCTTTCGTCTCTTTGTTTCGACGAAACCCGCGACTAGCATTGAGACTGTGGAAATGGCGTAGCCGATGCCCATTCTCTGGAATACTGTGATTCCGCGGCCCTGTCTTGTCATCCGGCGGGCGGCTGGAACGACGAGTCTGTCGTACAGCGGGAGCCACGCTATGATGACTAGTTGAGAGAAGACTGAAAAGGAAGCTGCGGGAACCTGGAAGCCGCGGGATCCTAGGTTTCTGTTCATGGTTAGGGCTTGTAATACTGAAAATAAGTGGAGCTGAGACATTGTCATTTGGCTCGCGATTCCGCACGAGAAGATTGGCAGAGTTGCGATTATGGATTTCAGGGCTTCGATTTGGGGCGTCGAAGAGAGTCTCCATCGGTTGCGCGCTGATCCGTCGCTTTGGATGTCTTTCTCTGTTATTATGGCGGCCTTGTCCAGAAACCTGGCATTCAGAAGCGAAGTTAGGGTTTGTTTTTAAATATTTTATTCTATTTGTATCTATACATATATTTTCATATTCAGATTAATTTTTTTTCTTGTATATTATTTATTTATGTCTATTTATCAGACTCACAGATGCACTTACCATACTCATAGAAGCACTTAGCATAATTTAATTGTTAATCATTTATATTTGATAGTTAATCCACTTTGTGACAAATCTATGGTTGCAAGAATGATCTTCAACTAGTCAAGGGCATCTGATTTCATGGCAAAGTTCACGTTGAAGGCACCTACATGTCCTTCAATACAAAAATAAAAGAATGCTATCAATCATAAACTTATCCCATTTACTTTTAGTTCCAAGTCAAATTTGGGCAACTTATCACCTGGATACTCTTATCTCAAGTTCACTCTACATGTTTGGCACTACTAGACTATCTCAAGTTCACTCTACATGTTTGGCACTACTAGACTATCTGGGATAGTATTTTAAAAAATGAAATACATTCATTTTAATCATCCAAAAATCAATGTTTACATATGTTCTCTCCATTATCCTAACCATTCAAGCTTAATTAATAGTGATATATTTTGATTTGACGTAATAAAAAGAGTAACAAATTTACATAATTACAGATTTGCTTGTTAGTTTCATCTTTGTTTGTGTTTCAGAGACTGATTTGAAAAGCACTTGATGTTCTTGATGAATCAGTAATCCTAAAGATATTTCTTATTTAGAAAGGGTAAACTAAACTATCGGCAAAGTTATAATAGAAAATACTATGTGTAGGCCAAATTCAGATTCAAATTAATAGATATGAGATAGAACACAAATTTCAAGAAATCTCATTGGTAGAGAGACACTTGTTCTAGGTTAGATACCAACTAATTTTAGAACCTTCTTCAATTGGCACTCACTATTTGATCATTAATCTAATTGTCAATCTCTATTCAATTTTATTTTTTAATATAAATTATTATTTTTCAATTTATTAATTTTCTACTATACTGAGTTATCATAGACTTATTGTACTTGCATTTATATATTTTTCTTTATATTTTAATAAACCCATCCAATTCCACACAACTAAACCTCCTTACTAAGATTTTAAATTACACTTAATTATCATGAACTTATTGTACTTACATTTACATATTTTCTTTTATATTTTAATAAACTCATCCAATTCTACAATTAAACCTCTTTTTAAGATTTTGCATTGCACCAATGATTTCATCTATCAATTTTAGATTACATTCTATGTTTATATCTGAACTTCCCTTTCTTCCTTTTAAATCTTGTGCTTCATTGACATGTTTTCTCTATAAAAACCTGTATGTTATTCTATATCTTGCCCACCCACCATACCCAACCATGGCTATTTCGTTCAAGTTTACCTATACAACTTTCCATAAATAGAACAAAGTCTAGAGAGAGAATTAACATTAACATTTAAGTATGTTTAGATTTACAAAATTTGCAGGAGGATATGAAAATATTGGTAGGAAGATGTGAAGGGATAGGTGAAAGGCTGGTGTGGAAAGCCAGTTTGCAGCCAACAAGTGTAAGTTAAAGAATCTCAGAAAACAAGCAAACTTCCAATTCTAAATTTATCAAAATTAGAACAGAACAGCATGCGGATAAATGTATCATAAACTCTTGAAAAAAGGGGGAAATCTGAGAAAAATTACCTGAGTCTGTCTGTGAGAGGAGGCTTGTAGCAATCTTGGCCATGGTAAAACTTTGTAGCGTCAGAAGGTAGAGATAAATTCCACTTCCTGGTGGATGCCACTATGACCTGTGCAAATCCAGTGAATGGACTGCCTTGTGGACTGTAATGGCGAAAAAGGGGAGCCCCAGCAACAAAGAAAATTGTTGATATGAGCATAAGCAGAGTACAGATGCCAAACCCCACACTCCAGCTCACATTGCTCTGAATATAAACAATGACAGTGACGGCCAGAAGGAGAGCCACACTAATTGAAAAGTAATACCAATTAAAGAAACTCTCTGTCCTGTTCTTTTCTTTGGATCCTTTTCCTTCTTCCTCTTCGTGTTGGAATTGATCCCCTCCGAATGCCATGGAGCATGGTCTTACCCCTGCAGACCCAATACATTTGAATAATAAAACCAACATAAGTAGAGCCCATTGTGCTTTGGAAGCCCTCTCACATTTTCCCAAATTTTTCTTGTGGGCACTGCAATGAGATGGTCGTAATCCAGGGGTGATTGCTGTGAGAGTCAGAAAAGACAATCCCTGCGCATTAATCAATACAACAATATATGTTCACTGATTGCAAAACAACTTTTGATTCTCTTCAGTAATCAAAATTTACAGGTTCTTCATAAGGGCTTTCCATGCAAAATTATTGTTCTCTTCATGCGATGCGGGTGAGAGATAATGAAAAAAATTGTTCAAACGCACAGGAGATCCAATTAGTAAGAATCTATGGTTGATGAAACCAGAAGATCATTGTCGTTAAAGACAAAGTTATCCCTGTCAAGTTTGTAGTTACAGGATGATCACAGATCAGAGAAAGGTTGATTTGCATGAAGATGGTTGATCTTGTAGAAGCCACATAAATTAGCGTACCCAACTGATATGAAGTTGTGTGAGGAAGTTAGATCCAAGCGCTAGAGAAGGCTTGAAGGAGTTAGAAGCCAAGCAATTCCAGTCCAAAAAGAGATCACTATGCAATACACTGTGGCAGGAGTTAGGCTCGGTAAGGTCGCATGAAGAAATAATTGTTTATGTGTTGAAGCAATTAAAGGTCGAAACTAAGGGGGGAGAATCTTGTAACAGTTTATTATCTCTTCCACATTGCGTGAGGAGAACTATAGTTTTGCATGGATATTAAAATTAGATCTAACAGTGTGTTTCACAAAACTGAATCCAGGACATTCTCAGTCGATCATTTTAGTTTAACAAAAATAGAAATCAGAATGTTCTGACTAGAAGTGCGAAGTGATTACCACTAAATATGAAAGGCAACCAATGACTATGGTCCGAAATTTTCCAAGATAGGAATCTGCCACAAAAGCTCCGGGCAAGGATGCAAGGCTTGTTGTCCCAGACCAGATATTTAGTACACTTATCGCTGCAACTTTCTGCATATTGTATTTCGTTGTTAAGTAGACAATCATGTTAGACTGCGAAGCCGCCAAAGCTACCCTCTCGCAGCTTGCATTTCCTGAATAGAATGTCTCATTAGCTTGGATCTCTGTATTGGGTAGTTCATACTTTTTAAGGTTACGCAAATAGAATATCTAATGGAAATTGATCTAGTTACAAGAAAAAATATACAATTAAAAGTATTTGAAAGAAAATAATGCTTAGTGTAATAGATGACCTTCCTATAACTTTCTGATTCAGATTCTTCATCATCCAAATTAAAAATATGCCAAATAAACTCTGACCACTAATGAAATTTGATTCAATCTCTACAGCTGAGCCCACAAAATTTGTATCACATAATATAAAGGTGCTATTGCATAGGACACTAATGAATAGGAGTTCACACATCTTGAATGGGCGTTAGTTTCAGGTAAGAGAGAAGGACAAACAGAGCTTCACCTATTATGTAGGGCATGGTTCTCCATCCTCCTCTTGTTTTCCTTTTACAAGATCTTTCAATATCATCCTGGGCATTGTTTCTTGTTTGGGACACAGCAAAGCAATTGAAGTGGTTGAGGAGAGTAAAATTGTGCCACTCCTTAAGAGGTTTCTGTTGCACAGAGATCTCTGTGGCGATAGTCTGCTCTTCCATTTTTCAAACACTCTGTTTCAAACACTTCCTCTTCTCTAGTTATTATGTATGATCTGAAATGTGATATTAAAAGGTAGACACAGTAAATCTGCAAATCCTCAATATTCATCAACATGAACTGTAAACCTAATCTTTTAAAGAGATTTTATATTAAATATGTCATTTTTATACAAATTTCATAATGTATTCTTTAAATATATTTGTAGGATCTGTAATCCATCATCAGAAATTGAAGATAAAAATGATTTTATAACTTGAAACACGTGAAATTTTTCTTGGTATTGGACGGCCATACGTTCTGAATGTTGTACCTGCGTTGGGATATCTAGTAATTTGCCACGAATTATTTTCTCTGCATCTCCCGTGACATATCCAACATATTGGATAAGCAATGGTAGAAACCTTGTCATTTTTTATCATCGAATCTGACAAAAGATGAGCGACAATGTTCAATTAAATATGGAAGCAGAATACTACGTGCTAAGGTGGTTTTCCAATAATTTTAATTAATTATTGATATAATAGCCATGTTTGCATCCAATTTGTTGAATTGACGTTGCCCTGAAGAGTCTTCATGGACTGCTCGTTTGAGAAAAGGTCAAAAAAAAACATTTAGTTGTCATATTCCTTGGCTGCCCAGCTTAATTTATAGCTTAAGATGATAATGCCTGTATTTGTCTTTTCACAATAATGTCTTTATTTGTCTTTTCTCCAAAACACGAGTCCACATTTCAACCAAATTAATGGAATTAATATAGAGCACATCTAAATAATGTCTTTATTTGTCCTTTCTCCAAAACAGAGTATCTTGGTTTTTCCAAATTAGCAAGACCAAAACTGATTAGAGTAATATTTATTTTTAGTTGACAGACTTTATATTATGGACTTCATTCAATCAGATTTGCTAAACTTGTCTCACGCTTCAAAACCACCTTAAGTTCTTAATCTTCTGTTAAATAATTTTTCAAATCATCTTTCCAACTAGAAAATCTCCCAAACAAATTTTACCAAAAAAACAATTATAATAATTTTGCATTGTTTAATTTTTTTTAAAAAATATATTTAAAGAATGCACATAAAATCTATGTTTTATTATTTCTTCTTTTGATAAGAAGATCTTTTAATATTATCTTATTTCATTAGAATATTTTATCTCTTTTAATGTTCTAAAAAAGGAAAAAGAAAAAATATTAAAAAAGAAGATTAATTCTAATAAAAAGTTGTTTAAAAAACTCTTTTCAATACTCACAACATTTGTAAGTGATTTTTTATTGCTTAAAAAATATATATATTTAAATATTATTACTAAGAAAAAAATGTGAATCTATATTTTATTATATTTTTTTTAAAAGAATATTTTTGATGATATGTTCAAGAAGTTGATCCAAGATATAAGAGAGAACAAAGGCCCCTGCTTGAATATGCTCGAGATGCTTACTGAGATCATGGAGTGGAAGAGGGTGGCTTGGATGGAGGGTCCTCTTGGCTGGATCACCTGGATCGAAAATCTTGATGAAGTTCTTCAGTAGGAGACATTATTTGATGTTCCTGCTCCTTTTTGAGTTTAATCATGAGAACTGTTACATTCTCCATCTCCTTTTCTTTGATCATGCATGTACTTTGTTAGACTTCTGAAGATTTAGTGGTTTGTAGTATTTTGTTTTTGGGTTGAGGCATTGCCTCCCTCGCTCTTTGTATAAACTCTTTGATCCCTCGATTATTAATACAAAAGAATATTTTTGAATTTTTTTTTATTAATTTATTTTTAATGCTTCAAAAAAAGATATTAAAAAATAAGATAAATATTAATAAAAGATATTAGAATTAATTATCTATTTTATTAAATAAGAAATGAACAAAACATAAAAGAATATTTATCTTATATTTTTGCTTTCAAAATAATAATTTGAGGTTCACATAAACACTAATTGTATTTTTTACTTTTAAAACAACAATTTGAGATTTACATACACTCAACCAATGAGACATTTGTACTTTTTAAATCTTCAAGCCTATCGATTATATATTTTAAACATTTTGTTTTATTAATGTTTAAACACAAATTTCTTCATTTTTTGCAAAGATCGGTCTCTATTGAAATGTAGTAGGGATAAACAAGAGTCAGAGTATTCAATATCACTTTCAGAAGTCGATCAAATATGCGATAGCAAATTGCAGATTTGATTAGATATCTTTAGCCATTCTTTAAAAAAAAATTCAATACATTGCATTGTGTTGTTTCGGTAAACTTTTTGATTAAATGTGCATGCTTTTATTGATGGTTTTCCACAATTTTGAAGACCATTCATTTTGCTTTGTTAAAATATTGGATTAATAACACAAAAGATTGTTACAGGTGACTTGCATTTCTTTATCGGACCATAAACAAAGATAGGTATTCAACTAGCCTTACTCTCTTTGCAATCTACAAACTTTAAGGAATGAAACCAACCCTTGCATGGGAGGATCGATTAGAGGGGACACGATCTTAAATTTTCCACTCTCAATGCACAAATCATGGTTGCATGCTTAATTGCATGCCTCCTCTTTGTTTTTAAGTTTATACATATTGCATTTGCTTGAATATTTTTAATTCAAGTCGAGGTTTTGTAAAATCCTTTCTAATAAATTATAAATGCTCTACCAATAAATAATTGTATTCCATAAATAACAACAAATTATATCATATTATTCATGCACTCTATTTGATGTCTCAACATTTTGCATGCATGTCTATTTAAGGTTTCACAACTGCAATATCTACAACCCATCAAACCTTCCTTATCTTGACAAATGCTTATGCTCTGAATCTTCCTACTTAAGTCTCTCACAATAGTTGAGGACATTCAATTTGGTTTTATTTCATTAAATCTATTTTCATAATGACTTCTAAGTATTTTTATGAAATGATAAATACTACTAAAAGATATTAGAATTGAATTGAATTATAAATTATTTTATTAATATTTTGACTAATATAGGAAATTTATATTTTTATATAAATATCTAATATTTAATATTTCACATTTGAATTCTAACTATAATTTCCTATCAGCTTATCCCTTGAACTTCCTCAACCTGTACAAGTGCTAGTTTAATTCTAATTCAAATTTGTGTAGTTATTTGACATAGAAGCATTTTATAGGTCGAACTTCTTCGATTAAGAGTCAAGAACTGAGGGGTATCTATTTTATCAAAACCATTTAACAAGACTTGATACTCGACGCACTAGAAAATTAAAAATTTGTTTCTATTTTTGTACAGTATTTAAGTTGCACTTATCCATGAATTTTCTTTTAACTTAGCATCTTCTTTTATTTATTAAGTTTTGTTCCTCTCCACTAATAAAACTTATTCTAGTGGTGAAATTTGCATACCCAAACCATTTCACATTTAATTTAGATCCATTATGATGTAATGATTTACTATAGATATATAATGATATTTTAAACGCTTTTACGTTTTTTTTTTCGGTAATAGATTTGAATTTTATTGATTTCCAGGAAAAACTGGCTCGGACCAATGGTGTTTACATTTAGGGCCCGTTTGGTTGGGGAATTGAAAAATAATGCAAATCATGGTTATCTATACCCTGGTTATGCAAACCCCGGTTATGCTTTTTTGGGACTGTTTGGTTGCCCTGGAAGATGGATTTGTAAATCCACATTCCAACAGTTAAATCGACGCAGTGCTCCGGGCCCGACAAGATATATAAACTAATTTAATCATGCAAACCTTGGAGTGCACTGGACCCGACGGCAAAGTTAAAATGGCTTTAATCTCTATGAAAACCATGGAGATGAAAGTCATTCCACCTCTTTAGCAAGAATTTGGACATCCACATTTTTGCACAAATGGGGATTTGCAAATCCATATTCGCATTCAATTTAGAGGTCACCAAACAAGGAATTGCACCCCATAACCGGGTTATGGGCTGCATAACCCGGTTATGGGGTGCAACCAAACGGGCCCTTAGGGAAACGACCTTCCAAAGTAGAAGGCATCCGAAACAAGGTCCATTAACAAGTCCAACAAAGAAACCTCCATTAGAAAACAAATACCACTAGATCAATTTTGAATTCTACTTGCATCACCCTTAGTCTGAGAGCGAAGTACCGTATCAAATGAATCCTTCTTTGCTTTCTTATCTTTCTTCTTTTTTATAGCTTGTCATCCCTCTTCCACCTGAGCTACATCGATCTGCCAATCCAACAAGCCCCCTTGGGAATTCTTTTCCATGTCTAATAAGTCTTGCTGGGCCTTATCCAAAGCTGTCTCAACTTGCCATGCCTTAAAGCAAACTTGGGGATTAGTCTTCCCCGCAACTAGGGAGCAATCTCTATGCTGAAGTTGGCCTTCCTCAATCATAGGCCTTTCCCCTGTAATACGACTATCCACAGGACCCCTTTTCTCCTTAACCTTTGGCGTAGTAACACCTTTTTGCATCAAAATCTTGTTAGTACCATCCTTAACATTATCCCTAGAAACATCGTCAGTGGCTTGTTGTTGCCCAATCCCGGTTACAACCTAAGAGTAACTTTGTTGTTTTTCACTTCTCTTCTCCACAATATAGTGATCAATGGAAATATATTTCCACCACATTGTAGCTCTTTGAATCCTTTGTTTGGCACATTGATCAACCAAGTGCCATATTTGGAAACACATTCTGCACCTAAAGGGAACACCTTCATAATCCAAATGTTGTGCCTAAATTCCTTTTGAAGTTTTGATTATATAACTTTTGAGAAGCCATTAGAAATATCCATGTCCACCAAAATTCAAGAAAAAGTAGAATACAACACGTTTGAGGAACCATCATCCACCCACAAAAAAATTCCTAACAAATTTCCTACCGCCTCAAAAGAAGACTCAAACCAAAAATGCAAAGGGAGATTTGAGAGTCTTGCCCATATGGGAATTTTGTCAAAAAATTCAGATGAAGGGCAAAATTCCGGATGTCAGGCTTCAACATCAAAGGATATTTCTCCTCCCAACACCATTGATAATCACATAGAATCTTTTTTTTTAAATCCTAGACATTCTCAAAAACCACAATGAAAAATCCACGGGCTGCAGGATAAATTTGGACCCTTCCAGCTAAAATGGGTTCCCAGAACTTAGAAATCCATTTGTGTAAATCCTGCAAACTTAGCCATAGACCACGAAAGTGGCCAATCAAACCCAACTCTGAAAAAATGACCACATTATGAGCAACCTCTTCATCCACCTCCCCTTCCAACACGACTGTGATATCCTTGGTCGCAAAGTTTACCTCTACACCCACAAACCCTACCGTCTGTTTGGAATGCGATGGGGCATTATGAGCAGTATAATCCTTGGGACCTTGCACCGCATCCACACAATGTCTAGCTCCTTGATTCTCCTAAAACTAGGCAGAGCATCCCTCTATCGATGACATCGCTCATCCCCGCAATGTCATAGGAGCTCTAACTGAGTGGGAGGCTCTGTTACCGGGCCCAAAATAACCAACTTTGTTCCCTCCTGTCGAGCACGTCCTCCTGAAACCATCTTACCTTGCATTTTGATTTGTTACTGCACAATCCCTACGTAGAGCGGAAGGCGTTGCCTAATCAGGGACATGCGAGAAAAAGAAAACCCTAGGAGCCACAACAACTCGTAACGGTAACATCGCAACAACTTTTAGCCTAATTAGTAATTTAAAAAAATGCAAACACTTTTATGTTATTTATTGTAAATATTTCATTTTTTTTCTTATTATTTTATACTTAAAAGATTTTAATTTTAATTTTATTTATATTCATTTGCATATATTTGTCTATTGTTAGTTTATATTTTTACACTTTTAATTTGCATGTTAAGTTTATATCTTGAATCATTCTTCTGAGACTCGTCTTAAATTTAATTATTGATTCCCGTCCTTTTGTTTGATGAAATTAAATACACAATTTTTTTCTTTTTATAAAAAATCATATGTTTATCCTAAAAACAACAAACAAACTGGAATCACATCTCAAAACCCCCTACACAAAAAGAAGAGTCTATGTAGTCCCAAAAAGGGAACAACACAATCTTAACATCGAACCCCCCAAAATGTAAACAACTACACACAAGGTTATGATGTCATAGCAACATGATAATAACAATTGGGCTAAAAATGATTCCCATCATGCCCACTCTACTGTCTGCCACAATGACTCTTCCTGCAACCTACAATTTCAAATGCACCCTGTAGAAGCTTGCTGGGGTTGTTTACTCCATGTTCACATCCCCAATGGGAGTTGATTTGACTGCAGGCGCAAACCCACACTAGTAAATTTTACCCTATTTTTCGACGCAGATTAGTCAAATTTTTGACACCCATTGGTCAAACAGACGACCAAAACTGTTGTTGAACTTTTGTCGTCGATTATTCGACGAAAACCCATCGTCGACATATCGACCTACTTAGTGGTTGAATTATCGATTGAATCTTCGTCAAAAAAATCGCTTGAAGCTGGAAGAATCGCAGATCAAACCTTTTATCTAAGCGACCAATGTTTGCCAAAATTGCGACCAAAGTTGGTTGGAATCGACGTCGAACACATAGCAGTCTCGTCGAAACTACTGATATTAAAACATCGAAAAAGCGACCAATACTAATTTTTGGTTTATATATATATA
>MU227798.1:1267639-1304342 GCA_018584345.1 Thuja plicata
TTACATGCTTAGAGGGCCCATTCTTTCTCAGGGCAATTGATTGCTCAGGGCATCGAAAGGATGCTGATTTTCAGTTTGACATCCTTCGGACAGCTATTGAGGAGATTGGGCCACAAAATGTGGTCCATGTAGTGACAAATGCAACACCTGTGTGTAGAGCTGTAGGGAGGCTTATTGAGGAAGCGTATAGACATATTTGGTAGACTCCATGTTATGTGCATGCCATGAACAATGCACTCAAGGACATGGGTAAGATTGACTAGATTAAGGGAGTGGTCAATGATGCTAGAGATGTGTAGATGTATATCTGCAACCACCACACTTCACATGCACTCTTCAGGAGCTTCGCGAAGGAGTTCTTGAAACCAGTTGAGATTAGATATGCATCCTATTTCATTCTTTTGGAGAGAATGCTTGATTTGCAAGAGCCATTGCAACTCATGGTTATGACGAATGAGTGGAATCAGATAGTGAAGGAGATAGTGAAGAGTGATGTATTTTGGAGTGATGCAAAATACATAGTCTCTATCATCGATCTAGTTTTCCAAGTCATCAAATATGGGGATGGGGATGCACTAGTCTTGGAGAGGTGTATGAGTGCATTGATTCTATGCTTGTCCAGATGAGGGCAGTTGTGCGAGAGAGGGACCCTACTTTAGCATTCTACAATGAGCACATTCGACCTATTATTCAGCGCAGATGGAACAACCTAAACACTCCCTTACACATGGCTGCTTATGCATTGAATCTGAAGTGGTACATGGCTAGGCCTGGTAGAGTTACACCGATTAAGGATGATGAGGTGAGTCATATCATGGTAGTCATTGTAATCATCTTTATGTCTTAGATTCTTTTCATAACTAGCATCTTCTATTTGCCAATAATTTGAATTTTTAATTTTTTAGTTTTTTCAGGTGAAGGCAGGGTTCTTCAGGTGCATTGATAGGATGTATGACTCTAAGACTGCTAGGATCATTCGCATTGATTGGACCAAATTTAATACTCTTAAGGGTTACAATGGTGAGGCAAATGCGGATATAAAAACTATGGCACAACAGGATCCACTTTTGTGGTGGACTTGTCATGGACCAAAATCAATGACGACCACACTAGCCATTCGTTTCTTGTCTCAGGTTTCTAGTTCTTCAGCTTCAGAGAGGAACTGGTCTACATATAGCTTCATGCACTCTCTGAAGATGAACAAACTTACCTCTCAGAGAGCAGAGAAGCTAGTGGCTGTACATAGTGCCTTGCGTATCACTGACCGCAAGACACGTGTGTACAAGGAGATTCCAACAACACATTGGGATGTAGAGCCAGAGGAGCCATCATAGATTGATGAGGATGAGGTTGGTGTTCCTTTCACGACTCTTGACCTTGGAGAGTCTGATAGCTCCAAGGATGATGAGTTTTTCGACCTCCCGAGGGACGATTAGAGGCCTCCTTCACTACATTTTGGGCCTTCGCATTTTGATTTTGTAGCTTGTAGTTGTTTTGATATTCATATCATGCTACTCAATGTATTCATAATTTTGATACTCATAACTTTGATAAATTGATACTCATAGAACTCTTCCATTTTCTGATTCAACTATTTTCTATGTTATTTAACTTATTGTTCCATGTTCACTGTTCAAACTTCAATGCAATGTAGTATTTAGTTTTATAGTTTACTTTAGTCTTTTACTAAATGTCTTAGACTCTTATATTGTTATACATTTTTTTATAACTAGCATTTTAAGTACCACATGTATAGTATATAGTATATACACCCCTCCACCGCCGTCCCCCGCCGCCGTCCCCCCGCCATCCCCAAATGAGGCCTCTCTATCCCCCCTGCCCAAAAACTTGTCCCCTCGTCCCGACGTTCCCCCGTCCCCCATGGCGGTGTAACTATGCATAATAGCCAACATCTCTTTATCATAAATAGAGTAGGGTCTTTTAGTGGGGTTGAGTTTGTGGCTTTCAAAAGCCATGAGATGTTTTCTTTCAATAAGCACTGCCCCAATTCCTTCCCCCAAAGCATCACATTATAATTCAATGTGTAGGGAAAAATTTTGAATAGCCAGGACAGGGTACGAGCTCATTGCTTCTTTTAACTTCTTGAAGGATTGTTGTGTTGCATCACTCCACACAAAATCCCCTTCTTAGTTAAGTCTTTTAGTAGAGAAACAAATTTGGAAAAGCCTTTTACAAAGTGTTTGTAATAACTGGATATCTTTGCACCACCTTAGGGGGATTTGGTGCTCATGGTTGAGGAGAGGTCTTGGACTCAAGCGTTGGATTATGAGGGTCTTCCCTTTTGATGTCAGCGGTGCTTCTCTACTGGTCATATGACTACATATTGTTTTCTTTTGTGTTGTAAATGTGCTACTACTTCGTGAAATGATGCAAATGATGTCATTTGACTGTTTGAGCCTCTGATCCTCCCTTCAATTCTACCTTTGAGGATTCTTCACAGGTTGATGAGGACCCCCCAAGAGTGACGCTCCTGCTGAACTTACCTCCTCTGATCCGGTGGACCTGAATCCACCTCTCATTGCTAGTGTGGTCCTCTTTGGCCATGTGGATCCTTCTCTGACTACTACTCTTGATTTTCTCTAGCCTTCGATGACCAATGTACAATGTTGCCAACACTTTTCTCTTGATGTTGAATGTCCACAATCGAGGTTCCACTACCGTCTAGTGGGGACCCTATTGACAATATCACTTAAACAATCGTCCACCAACGAAGGAAGAATCACTCCTCAATCTCTTCTTCTCTTCCCCTTACAGTGAGTGAGTTACCCCCCCTCTTGAGGTGGGTTACTAGCCGTGTTGCTAGTGAGCTATTAATGGTCTATTATTGACCATATAATTGTAAATCCTTCACTTGTTATAGCCAACACCCATGTTTATGTGATGTTGATTTATTAATGCTTTTGGCTGTGATTGTGTAAGGGTCAACCCCCTTACTAGGTTGTTGAACTTAATAAAAAATATAATCATTTACATATATGTTATTATTTTATTTACATAACTAGATGTATTAAAAAATATAACCCCATGCTCATACTATTTATTGTTTACATGATGGTATTTGTAACTTATTTTTTCAGTGAATAGAAGTTACATACGATCTTATGTTACCCGTGATTATAGTATGATTCGCTCTTTTTGATTCTTGTGATTCACAATGAAATAATAGTGTGATGTTTGATGGTGTTGTGTGTAATACCCACCCATTTTCCACCATTACTGTTTGTGATGAGAAACTAATTTAGACCACTTTTCATGTGTGTGCTAGACCCTCCAATAGATGTGAGGATATTTTATTGTTATGACAAAACCTGTTGATGACTCAATACTATGATACTTTGATTATTTGATGTATATCATGTTGTTAGTTAGATAATGATCATTATTCCAGATGATGATGTTATGGATATTTATACTTTACTGACCCCGTACCTACATGTGTATGGATGACATGTATGTTTTATATTTCTGATTGATGTGCCTAATATGGTGAGGGACGGATTCATAGTCATTTTCTTGCATGATCTACATGATGTATCGATCCCTATACATGCTTGATTTATTGACACAGGTTTGCAGGTAATTGTCATCGACTTCCCTGAATTGTCCAGATGAGCGTGCCCTATTGTATTATCTCAATGGTAAGAGTGAGGAGATAACATTCATGCCTAAATCCTATCCTAAGCCATCATTTGTCCTAAAATAGTGGACACATATTTGATTGAAGTACCTATTTGAATGCATGAAGGTGACGTGAATTCGCGAACCCCTTCTTTGAGCATGGTTGTTGTATTTTGATTTAATCAGTTTTCTTCATTACTGCATGTCATGTAGTTTGATGTGGATTTTGTCTTAAGATGGTTAAGGGATTAGTTAAGATTAAGTATGAGGTTAAATAATTATATCTTAGAAATATTGAAATATTAAACATATAGATTTTTAATTAATAAGAATGAATTAAATACCTATATTTATTTAATGGGCTTAATTAATTAGTCTAAATATGAAAATTGAGGATTTAATTAATTATTAAATCTAAATTATAAATTAAATGCATAATTAATATAATTGATATTTAGTTATCAAGTTACATATTAGTAATATGCTATAAATATTAATTATAAATTAAAATATCATTATGCAATTTAATTGCACTTTAATTTAATAAATTGAAATATGAAATTCCAATTAAAAGGTTGAGATAAATGTTTTAAGTGGAGAATTATTTTATTATAAAAATAAAAAAACAAGAAAATAAATAAAAATAATTCTTTTATTAATTTTAAGTTGAGCTGTCTTCTCTTTTAAGTTTTGCATATTTTAGAAAACCTAGTTTTATGAGGTTTTCTATATTAGAGGTTATTTTGTCATTTTAGACACAAATTTTTGAGATTGCAAGTTTTGTCTCGATTTTTGAAAAAGAATCCAATGAGTGCTAAGTGTTCCATTTCATTCTGATGAGAGATGGGTTCATGTGAACCACTACTCATGAATTATGGGTCAATGAGTTTGACTCAAAAACTACATAGTTGAATCTTGATAGCAATATCACAATTGGTCTTTTTTTTAATAAGTGGAGAATTATTTTATTATAAAAAAAAAAGAAAACAAAAAAAAAGAAAAATAATTCTTTTATTAATTTTAAGTCGAGTTATCTTCTTTTTTAAGTTTACATATTTTAGAAAACCTAATTTTATGAGGGTTTCTATATTAGAGGTTATTTTGTCATTTTAGACACAAATTTAAAGTTAAAGAAATTTGTTAAAAGCTTTGGATAAAAGATTTGGGAATTGGTCTTCTTCGTGTCTGAATATATTGTGTGATTGTCAATTGTCTTTCTCATTGAGATTTAGATAATAAGATTTTGTTTGAGGAATTATGCGGAAAGATTTGACTAGGGTTTTTTCTAATCTGGCTTCCTTTGAATTATATAAATTCTCCTTTAAAAGAAAACCCAAATTTATTAAAAGAAAAGATTTATATTTATATATGTATATCAAAAGACATCTATATTGCATGCCCTTCTATAATATATATAAATATAGATATAGATATAGATATAGATATAGATGTAGAAGATGAAATATTTATAGAGGAAATAAAATAAAAATTATTTATTTTATTTAAAAAAATAAAAAGTAAAGGAAAAAAATAAGTTTGTTTTATTTATTTATTTATTAAAAATAAATAAATAAACTATGATTTATTAAAAAAAGGTTTTATTTTATTTTATTAAATTTTATTAATATTGGGAAACAACCTACAACACAACATTAAAGTTGTGAGCCTATCATTTGGGAGGGCTTGGGTTCGAGTCTACTTAATCTTAATAAATAATAATAATTAAATCTAGGCTTCAACTCATTACCCATAAATTATTATTATTATTAATTGTTTATTAATTAATATAATATAAATGATATTTTATTAATATTAGTTTATATTATTAATTATTAATTATTAATTAATTAATAGGGAACTCTGTCTCTCATTTCAGGAGGATATTGTCAATCCGGCGCCAAGTACAATTTCCTCTCGAAGGATTAGGATCAAGTCTTTACAGGATTGGTAATCCAACTGTATTAAACAAGAGATGTATCCATAATCTCTCACTGTAATTAAATTGTATCTTTATTTTTTGATAAACCTCGATAACTATCGAGTAGTGGGTATGCCCACGGAAACTATGTATGTTTTGACAAATCTCGATAGATATCGAGTCATGGGTATGCCCACGAAAATTATGTATTAGTATCAAGACTTATAGTCCCGGGCACGGCTGGAGGTTTTCTCGACCCCGCTCTTTCCTACCAGCACCTGCATTGAGCGGGGTTATTATGTAAAAACTTTTAAATTTAAATATTAATAAAATTTAGAGCTTCGGCCTTTTACCGATCAAAAAAAATAAAAAATATTAATTAATTAATATAAATTAATTAAGAATTTATAGTTGTTAATTTGTTTAATATGAATTAATTTGTATGGTGTTGGATATAAGATAATTTATATAAGATGCTCTATTTAAGAGATTTAATTTATTAGAAGAAACTTTGTGAGTGTTTTAATTTACACTTTAATTAAGTTATATTTTTTTAATTAACTTAGTTAATTTATAACTTGAGTTGGATTAGAATTATAATTGAATAGGGGTTATAAGGGCATTATAAAATAAATGGGAATTAAACATTAATGTGAGTTTTAATTGGGAGCTAAATGTAAATATTCTATTGATGGAATTAGTATTAAAATTTAATCCTATGACATATGTTAACAAATAAGATTATTTTAATTTGATAACATAATAATATTACATAAATGGATTTAATATGACAACAAATGCATTCCATATGCACGTCTTATATTATGTCGACTTATTTTGACTGTTTGTTTGTATGGGTAGAGTAATGCCCTATGTGAGAATTTTGTCTTTAAGTCTTGAAGTATTTTTATGGTTTTATACTTTTTACTCTTTGGGTTTATATTGTGGAATTTCATAACCATTTGATGTCACGATTGGTTCATGTGTAGTTTTGGGTGCAACTGTGAGTTATGTATGTGTTCTATTGAGTTTCGATCATTATGTTATTTGACTACAAGAGGTGACAAACCATTACTATGTTGAGTTTCAATTTGTTAACTTAGTCATCTTGTTTCTTCTATTATGACTGTTCCATGTTCTAAATAATGGTGGTCCTTGTGGACTATATTTTACTCCATGTTTGGAGAGAGTTGCTATTGATACTATTGGTGATTAATGATCTTGTGATATGAAGCTATGATAATTTTGATGATTGTTTTATTGAGATGTCCATTATGCGATGGATGATTTATTGAGATCTTCATTATGAGGTGGATAGTTTGGATCCTGGTACAGGATGTGATATTCTTTATTATGCCCCATCACTTTATTTTGGTGATTTTCATGACTTGATGATTTATGAGAAGCCTTTTATGGTTTTGGTTTTTCCTTCTCTTGGTTTCTTTTGGTTGGAGCATTAGAGTAGGTTATCTATGAGAATAGAGGGGAAGTGGATTGCAATGGGTGTTGGGGCTCTAAAGTGGTTGTCAGAATAACTCATTGTATCGCTTAATAAGTGATAATTTAATAAATCTATTAAGAGAGAAATATAATATAGATAATTGTGTGTCTCGCCCATACCTTGAGTGCTAGTACAAACTAACGATGAGAGTGAGAGAAGATGTTTGTCTATCCAGGGTAAAAGCACAATAAGCTGTCACACTTTTATAAAGGAAAAGACTAACAACACCAAAACTGTTCAACTTCAAGGGCATAAAAGTGATATTTCTGTTGAAAATTTGAAGATTATATAAACTGATGAAATGTGTAAAAATAGATGAAGTTTATGCCTATGATTTAAAAAAAAAGTTAAGAATTGATATCTTTTTTAAAAATTTAAAGTGTATTTTTTGTTTGCTGAAAAATATTGCAAATAAAGGGGTCCACTTCCCGCCAAAAAACTATAAGTAAATAAACATTTTTTCACCGATTTTAGAATATGTTTAGATGACATGTATAGCTAGTGCATAAAAAAAAAAGAATTATTTTTGATCTATATTTTGTGCGTTATAACTAATCAAAGTCGAACTTACCCGGAATCGACAATTTTCATCTCCCACCTTCTTTCCTTTATCAAAATTACACCAAATAAAAAAATTTATATATTCTTGAAGAGGACTCTCTCCTCTAGTGTTGTATATAATTTTCAAATTTTTCTAATTTGATTTAATAATTATTTATTTACCCAACGTCTTCTCGAAACTTAATATACCCACTTGCAATATTTAGTAAATTTGATCAACTTTTTGTAATCGAAATACTATAAAAATTATATAGCCCAAATTCTAATTCTGAAGCTCTACAAAAGGGTATTTTTACTTTTTTTTTTTTTAAATATTTGATTTTTCATAGTGAAATAAGCTTTAGAAATTGAAACTTCTGTAATTCTGCAGATTACTTGGGGTATGGCTGCCACATGGCAGCCACATCAGATAGTTCGGCCGAGTAGGACTCGAAACCCCCACGAGCAGTCATGTGAGTGACCTACCCCTTCGACCACATATATAATAAAGGCAGTTTTTTATGTAATTTTTCAAATCTGAAAATCACTTTTATTTTGATAAGTGAAGTGTTTTGAGATCAAAAATGACATTTTGCAAAGGTTCATAGGAAGGCATTTTTTTTTCCGAAGGAGTGTGAAGGCGATATTTTTATCTAGTAGTAAAGAAAAATTTTCTTTCTATACTTTGTGCAATGAGAAATAAAAGGAATAGATCAAGGAAATATGATCGCAAAAGGGATGACAAAATGAAAGGTCATATGAAACGTAATGAAGAGCAATTGGTCGATGTTGAAGAAGAACCTATTGATGTTGAAAAAGATGCAACTCAAGTAGGGGAGAAAATTGGTAGAAGTCGAGGTACACATATTATTTCTGCAATGCAAAATTTAATGGAGATGAATGAGGATTCACTTTTCAGTCAAATTGCATCTTAACACATGGTACTTGAAAGAACTATTAAAGTGCATCTCAAAAATATGTGGAAGGAATATTTGGGTAAAAACACACTATTGTGTCACACTTTTATAAAGGAAAAATGTTAACAACATTTTAACAACATAAAACAAAGATTTCTATTTGGAATTTGAAGTTGATGTAAACTGATGAAATGTGTAAAATTCGACGAAGTTTATGCCTATTATTTTTTTTTTAAAATTTCAACAATTATTGATATGGTTTTTTAATTTTTAAAGTCTAATAATTTTCAATTGCTGTAAAACGTTGCAAATTAAGGGGTCTACCTCCCACCAAAAAAAATATGTAAATAATATTTTTTTATTTTGATTTTAAAATATGTTGTAGATGGCATGTATAGGCAGTTCATAAAAAATGAAAGATTCATTTTCGATGTATAGTTTATTCGTTATAACTAATCAAAGTTGAACTTACTCGAAATTGACAATTTTTGTCTCCCAACATATTTTCTCTATCAAATCTACACCAAATTAAAAAAAATTACGTATTCTTGAAGGGGGCTCTCTCCTCTAGTGTTATATATAACTTTAAATTTTTTGATATGTTTTACTATTTTTCATCTTTTTCCGAATCAACATCTTCTCATTGGTTAATATACCTACTTGTAGTATTTTATAAATTTAATATAGTAGTTCAAATCAAAATACTAAAAAACTTATATCACCATATTCCTGACTCTGAACCGTACAAAAGGGTATTTAGTTTTTTCCGCAAGTGGATTTTTGATGGAGAAATCAGATGCAGAAGGAAAAATTTCTGCTATTTTCATTTTTTTGGTGATGTGGCTGCGACATGGCATGACACATAAGTGGACTCGGTCGAGTCCTATTCGGCCGAAACCCACTTGACCGAGTACCCATGGGCACAACGGGCCCGCGAGCGGTTGCGTCCAAACGACCGCCCACTTGGATTTGTATAAGTAAAAGTTTTTTTTTTCAATTTTAAAAATAAAAAAGCATCATTTTATCTTATTTTATTAGATTTCTTTCAATTCAAGCATCAAACTTTTCCCGAAGACATTTTTTTCAAAGGAGCATTAAAGCATTTTTTGTGAAGGAGTATCGAAGCCATTTTTTTGTGAAGGACTATTAAGAGAGTTACTTGGAAGTTAAATTTTTATACTTTGTACAATCAGAAATAAAAGGACTAGAGCAAAAAAGTATGATCAAATTAGGGATGATAAAATGAAAAGTCATACAAAATGTAATCAAGAGGAACCTGTTCATGTTCACGAAGATCTTGTTGATGTTGAAGAAGAACTTGTTGATGTTCAAGAAGATGTAACTCAACAAATTGGTAGTAGTCAAGGTACGTTTCAACATACATGGAAATTAAAATTTTATGGAGATGAATGAGGATTCTCTTTTTAGTCAAATCTCATCTGAACACATGGTACCTGAAAGCACAATTAAATTGCATTACAAAAATATGTAGGATAAATATTTTGAGAAGAAATTTGTGGTTGGAAGAGCACAATTATTTGCCAAGTTATTCAAGAAAAAAGAAATGACTCATGTTTTGGAGTTGTTGGGTGTTGATAATAGGAAAAACTTAGGTGGTCATGTAAAAGAAACAATAGTTAAAAATTTGCAAGATGCATTGAACGTCACTAATAAGACAAGTCGAGGAGCTGATTTAAGTGTTGCACGTAGAGATTTGATGACTACAATTTCTAGTAAGAGGTTGTCACATAGAAGACAAGCTCAAACAATTTATTAATTAATGAATGTATCTAGAAGAATTGTTCAAAGGTATATTAGGATGCAAAATATGCTAGATGAAAACATTGAAAAGAATTGGATACATATTTATAGACTTCCTCGAAAAGACATAATTTTTGAAGATGTCAAGAGACTGGTGATTGGATATTGGACCAGCCACTCCCATGTTTCTTCTAATAGAAGGGACACTATATAGATGAAAGATGAAGAGACCGGTAACAAAATTGAACACCCACATCATTTTATAGGTACAACACAAAGTAAACTATTTGAAGCGTTCAAACAAGAGTTTTCAGATGTGAAAATATGTCAAAGAATGTTTGAGATGTTGCACCCTTGCTTTGTATGCATAAATAAAGTATGTGAAACTTGTTTTTGTCGAAATCATGTTGAGTTTCATCTATACTTGCAATCATATAAAAAACTATGACATTACTTAATCCAAATATGGACATCCCTCGAAGTATGACACAATTTGTGAAGTCTATTTTATGTGATAAATCATAAGATTCAAATGAGTTCAATGTACAATGCGTAAAAAATTCATGAGTTGATTGTGGATATTTGCAAAAATTTCCAAGGCAAATTGAGAATACCGATGTTACAACGACAATTTTGTGGAAAAGATTTGAATATGAGACATACTGAACTAAGACATGGGATGAATCCAAAAAAATTGTATTAAAGGAGAGTAAATTTCCCTACCTTGAATTTATGAACATATTTCGTACTATGATTTATCCACATATCGAACATTGTCATGGTGCACAATGGCAAGCTAAACAATATCATGATTCCAAAAATTATTTTTCACCTGGTTGTATTTTTTCAATTGTATATTTCTCTGAGAACTACATTTGCCCCTCAATTGCATATTCGGGCTCAATATTATCATTCTGATCAAGTAGCAATATTTGTGGAAGTGAGCTACAAACACGCACAATTTGATTTTGATGGTGTAGAAAGTAATGATCCAAATGATTGCATTATCATCAAGGAGGTTCATTTCTATATCAGTGATGATAAGCTTCATGATAGGATCTATGCAACCCATTGTTTTAGAATGTTTTTTGAGGATCTTGATAATCGTGGGAAACATGCTTCACAACACTGGATTTGGTCTGATGGTTGTGCGGGTAAGTACATAAATTTTGAAATTGATTTTTATTCTCATTTTAAAGTTATTATTTACTTTTAATCTAATTCTAGAGAACATACATGTGTATGCATTTAAATTCTTTATTTACATGTTTTTGTAATTGGTTTTGATTTGATTTGTAATTTTACATGACAATTTAACTATGCCAAAGCCTTTAATTGGCTATCCACGCAACAAGAAAGATGCAAAATTAAGTTTCTGTGGAACTTTTTTGAAAGTGGAGATGGGAAAGGAGAGCAGGATGAAGCGGGAGCATGTGCTAAGCATGCACTTCGCCAACATGAACTTGTAGGTACAAATGGTTTGAATACATACTGCTATATCTATTTCTTAATTTAATTTGCATGTAAGGTATATATATTTGGAGCTTCTTCATTTTTCTTTAAACTGATAGTTAGATATTTATTATTTAGGTAATAGCATAGACAATTCAAAGGAAATTGTTGAATGGGGCCGAAGTCATTTTGCTAGTCGTGACACAACAAAAACAAACATTATTTTTGGGAAGTCAAAGGTAAAATCTCGTGTTCCTATTCTTTTAAAATTTATAATTGAAGACATGCATTTCACTTTTATATCATGTAAACTTTACATTGATCTCAAAATGTTCTTGAATGTCATCGAACATGTATATGTAACAAATATTGATCGGGGTTTCTGGCCAAGTCTTCCCCTTTTCCATGATTGGATTTACCCATAAATGGGAGCCTTTGCTTTCAGGTACCGTTCACATCTTTGCTATGGCAAAGAGATTTTTCATTGCTAAATTTGGTCGGGCTAAGGATAGAACAAAGATTCTATGTGATAATTTTTTCTACTGGGAGGAAGACAAATTTATGCTTATGATTAAACCCTAGGATCATGACTTTAATCCTTCTTCTGAAGTCTTCAATAAGGCCCCTATATGGGTTAGACTTCCTAATCTACCTCTTCACCTTTGTCATGAATCTATCCTTGAGGAGGTGGGGGAGGCCTTGGGGGATTTTTTGATGTTGGATCATGATTCCTTCAATATACATCATTCCACTTTTGCTCATGTTTTAGTAGATCTTGACATTTCGAAGGGTCTCCCAGTTGAAATAAAAATAGAATCAAATTTAGGATCTTGGATCTAGCAGCTTGACTATGAGGGTATTCCCTTTAGATGTTGCAAATGCTTTATGACTAGCCACGTCTCTTCCCAATGTGGTATGGAAATTAAGAAAAATAAATCTTCTCCCTCCTGGTGGAAGGGCGCTTCTTCACAACATTATTCTGTTCAAAAATGTTCCTCTCAGTTTGGTATGACATACGTTTCTGTTATCCCCCCAGCTGCCCCCTTCTTTGGTGGTTGCTGGTTATAACTTTTTTTCCGCTGGATCTGATTATGCTCTTTCTTTGCTGGTTGCTGTTGCTGGCGGCTCTGCTACCGGTGTTGTTCCTGTTCCTTTGTTGTCAGCTATGGTTGCTGGCGAGTTTGGGGATGCTAGCTTGGCTGGGGTGTTGGGCCCGACTTGTTCTGGCTCGACAACTCCTCTTTTAGATAGATCTTTGGTTGGGGTTATTGATGGCCCGATGCTGGATGTTTCACTGGATGATTCTATTCCTCTGTTGGGAGTTGGGTCTTCAGTTGTGGATCCATTGTGTTGGGAGGATGAGTCTTCCAAGGTTGATAATGGGCGGATTACTGTTAAAGGATTTTTTAAAAAAAGTTCTTCCTCTTCATTTGATATGACCCTTCGGTCCCATAAGAAGGGGATGAAAGGATGGTTCTCATTCTTATCGTTGTTGATCTCCATTGATAGATCTCTTGTTGCATTTTGGGAAAGTTTCTTTTGTGTTATTGGTGGTGAGTGTTTCTCTTAGGCTTTGACTGTTCTTTTTTGTATTGGGATCTATCTTTGCTCTATCTTAAGATCCTTCCATGTACAGGGTTTTGGGCCCCCTTCAAAACATGTTGTTACCTTAATCAAAAACAAATATTAATCGATCTAATCCTTACAATTGTCAATCAATTGTTGGTATATTAGAAGTTTACATCAAGTGATGAATACAGGAAAAAACAAGCCTCCATTGATTCAAGTAAGAGAAAAATCATGTCTTTGTGCCAATTATATTGAAAACAACACAAATTATAGTCAATGTGATAATATTGCACGTGGATATGTTTCACAATGGAAAATGAAACAGTTGATTAGAATGCCTCCTTATGAAGACGATGACAATGACATAAACATTCATGATCCTATAAATTTAGTTGATATGAACGTGTTTTTGATTTAGTTGTTACATGTGTGTGTCTGTGTGTGGGCGTGCACATTCACTATCTTTTATTCAATTTTAATTTATGACAAGTGATGTTTATGGGATGATTTCTTTTTAGGTGATATTTTTTTTGTGGTTGCGGGTCCTAAGAATACAAAAGGTGTAGATTATTATCTACTAAGATGCAAGAAAGAAAAATACAAATTGCTAGAAATAATTATAGATGGTGATGGACAAGAGTATCCTACTGGTTCAATTGTTATTGAAGGCACATATTATCAGCAAACAAAGATAGACAATATTGGTGTTCAATTTATTGATTACATGCCTAGCCAAAAAGTTTTACATTACAGTCACATGGTTATAGCGACAAAGCTACAATATGAGACAATACCAAAAAAAGGATGTGACAACCAAAAGTTGAGGTTGCCTATTGAATAACATGATTTTTTTTGGAGATAATAAAAGATAGAGAGGATCTAGACTATATGTATCAAGAGCTTTAGACTTAGGTACTTGTTTAATTATGGCTTATACTTTCATATTTGAACTAGAGATACAACGAACTACTATATAGTTTGAGTTCTAGGAGTGGTATATATATAAATTTGGATCAAATGTTTTGATATATAATTATGGGTTATAATTTCATATTTGAACTAGAGATAGATGTATGCTTTAAAGGTTCAAATGCAATTATGTATATTTCTTATATATTACATCATGACAAGTTATATCCTCTTAATACATCCACTTAAGATAATGTGCCTTAAGACATCCCCTTAAGACTAGCTTCATATCCCCTTAAGACATCCACTTAAGACATCGTGCCTTCAGACATCCCCTTAAGACTAACTTCATATCCCCTTAAGAAATCCACTTAAGAAATTGTGCCCTAAGACATCCCCTTATGTGTCACTTATATTGCTTTTAAATATTGTCGTGTCACTTATATTGCTTTTAAATATTCTTATATGTCACTTATATTGCTTTTAAATATGTCATTACTTATATTGCTTACTTATATACATATATTGTATATAAGTCACTTATATTGCTTACTTATGTGTCACTTATTTCGATTTTAAATATGTCATTACTTATATGTGTTACATATGTCATTACTTATTGCTTGTGTTACTTATATGCCTTACATGTGTTACTTATATCACTTTTAAATATTTCATCACTTATATGCCATGTGTTACTTATATTGCTTATATGTCATGTGTTACATGTGTACTTGGCTTACTTATGTGAACTTATATGCAAGTATGTGTCACTTATATTGTTTTTAAATATGTCATTACTTATTGCTTACTTATATTAGTTACATGTATTACTTATATGCCATGTATTACATGTGTACTTGGCTTACTTATGTGAACTTATGTGTTACATATGTGTTACTTATGTGCTACATATGTGTTACATATTTCATTACTTATATGCCTTATGTGCCACTTATATTGTTTTTAAATATGTCATTACTTATTGCTTTTGTGTTACTTATATGCCTCACATGTGTTACTTATGTGAACTTATATGCTTATGTGTCACTGATATTGCTTTTAAATATTTCATTACTTATTGCTTATATTGCTTACATTTGTTACTTATATGCCTTACATGTGTTACAAGTATATTGCTTACTTATATGCCTTACATGTGTTACCTAGTTTAGATAGATTGGTTATATACATTGAATTAACTTTGAAATGAATATACATTGACCTTAAATATAAATGCCATTGATTGCACAATTAGTAAATCAATATTTAAATTACTTATATATGTCATTTGTTTAAATATAAATATGTCTTCTTAATACATGATAAATCAAGCTTTTAAAACGAGTCCATGTAAATCTCTATATCTAAACACATGTATCAAATATCAAATAGATAAATGTCCACAACATAGAAATGTATCTACAATGTATCTATCCAAAACATAGAAATGTATCAAATAGATCAACGTCCACAACATAATAGATAAATGTCCACAACATAGAAACATATCAACAATGTAGATCTAGAAATGTATCAACAAAATAGAAATGTATATATCCACAACATAGAAATACATATCGAATAGATCAATGTCCACAACATAGAAATGTAGATCCACAACATAGAAACTCTAACTCAAGGTGCCCTCACCACCTAGTCCCTCATCCAATCCTCCACCTACTCGAGGGGTCTATTAGAATACACAAATTCCATGTTAGAATACTTTACCTAACAAGAACATTTATATTTAATTTTGAAATATACATTTAAACTTGAAAAAAATTAAAATGTTTACCTGTGTATCCTAATGAATTGGATCACCAGGTGCATGTAAATCCCCATATGTGGAGGTCATCGTAATCTCCTGTACAAAATGTATTTAAAAAAAGTATAATTATATATTTAGTTACAAGCTCTACAATTATTTAATGAAAATCAAAATTTGATTTCTTACCTGATCTGTCTGCTAGAATGCCCGTCCAATGTCCGACAACTCAGAAGAGTACAAGGACACTACATCAATAACATCATCCATAATAAGAGATGAGAATCCAGTCTGAAATCTTATAGGAGGTGTCTTCTCTAGAGGTGTAGGATCAATCACACTCTGTCGCGGAGCTGTAGGACGTATCAAAATGTCCTCTTGTCTGGAAGTACCTGCCTGTGCATCTCCATGTCCCTGGTCGCTAGTAGTGGAGGATCTCCCAACCACTCGTCGAATGAATACAAACATCTCACTCAGAGTGACCCCATACAATCTAGAAATCCCCTAATAAGCATCAAGGAGATCACTCACTACATGGAGCTTGTCATGCGTAGACGATCTTCGAGCTCTCATGCTATATCATCAGGCGTAGGGAGCTGGTAGCGGATGTAAGGATCATAAAAAGGATCTGATTGATCAACGTCTGGGATCGTATGAAATCGTAAAATGTAATTGCCCACGCAATCAGATGACAACTGGTCAACCTAAGTAGCGATGGCATATCTAGAGTACATATCTAGGCACACCTCTTCAGACGTAGACTTTCTAGCTCCAGTGCGGGCCTCCAAACCTTTTGGAAGAACCAAAAGGTTTTGACCCACCAATACCCTCTTACTAGGGGGCTATGATACATTAGGTCATCTGAATTTATTTGCAAATCTGCCCCACCCCTGACCTACATGTCGTGGAAATTCTGTGTAATCAACATCATACCCTAAATGGAATAATATAATTGTTTGCAGAAATAGAGTGACACCTCATCCTTTTGTGGCCACATATGATGGGCCACCAACCATCTAGGATATATGAAGGGGGCCACAAGGTCATCCTTACACTTCATCACTCTATAATCTCTCACAAATTTCTTCTCTAGGTATTCAGGTCCAAACATGACCTTAACATTGGCCACAAAAACATCCATGTCAACAGTCCTCCATGTAACTGTCCCTGATATTATAGTAGCTAAGCTCTGATAGAATGTGGTAATGGAGGTGTCATCATATGGGTTGTATGATTCAGCCTTCTGAATCATACTCATAAGCTTAGTGTGAATGGATGCCAATCGCTCCATAGTAGGGAGGACAACAATATTTTGCAACGTCCGCTCTAGCTGAGCTAGAGCGGAGTACTATCTAGAAATAGTCCCCTGTCTATGATTCTCCCTACTTTGGGGAGTATCATGGGACGATACTCATGATGCATGGTCACTATCACCATGTACACTAGGCTTTGAACTAATGGATGCCATGATGTATGATGTATAAACTGCAAGTGCGCACATGTACATTAAATAGAATTAAGAAAATAGTTCATGTATATATAGATATATGACATCAAGTGCATGTACAAATAATATATTTGAATTAGATCTAAAATTAAACATTAACCATATAAACATTACAAACCTCAAGTAAATTAAAATTGATTTCATTGAACCCTAAGACATTCAAATCATTACTTATATTTAAACATCCCCATAAGATACTCAAATCATTAAACATATTATAGATCCCCTTAAAAGACATTCAAATCATCAAATTACACAAGTAAAATTTTCAACACATTCATTGAACAAAAAGATTAAAAACCTTGTAAATTAAAAACAATTTCATTTCCCTAAGGCATTCAAATCATTACATAGTACATGTCTCCTTAAGATGTATTATATTTTTATGTTTAAATTATTTATGTTTTTATGTTTAAATTATTTGCTAGTTCTCTGATGTAGTATTGATGTCATCTATAGTGTACATGGTGAACACTCATGGAATGCTTAAGGTTTAAGTTTAAACACGTGTTAGAAAATCGAATGGATTGGAGAAATAAAATAAGTTCAAGTTAATGGCTTGTGTAAGTTCACCTTCCTCTCTCAAAAGATGATTACATCTTCTCATGTCTATACTCTCAAAGTTACACATGTTATTTGTAATAAATAAGAAGCATTGTTGGCTTTAATTATCTATATATTTCTAGTTTTCCCTTGTAGATGTTAATAGATTTGAAGTATATATGTACTGTGAAGCATTATTTTTGGAGATAGATAAGGGATTTGGTGTAAAAGCTTAATATAGATGGTTTCCACGAGAGTTCACGAGATTGTGATTGGGAATTATACCCTCACAAGGGTTAAGTGACAACTTAGACAATGGTAGTCCAATAGTACGATACCAATGATACGAGAGTTTTTGTAGTGGATAACTCAAGAATTAAACTTAGAGATACAACTTTGCAAGGGTTTGAAGAAAGTTAGGGGAGTTCCACTTGATTCAATATTTGGTTCTTCAAAGAAATGTTTACTCAAATATGTATTTATTTTACGTAATCAACAATTTTCGTTGTGTAAACCTTAAGGAGGGTCCCTTGGGCAAGATAAATTTTGATGTTTTTAGAATCAACATAATAAGGGGGTAAGGTGAGTAGAATAATTATTTTAATATTTATATTATGATATTTTTTATAGCTACACAATTATCTAGTTATATTAGTTGTAGCTCCGATGTCTAATTCCTCCATTGCTTCTAAAGGTTTAAGCTTAAAGGTTTGAGTTTTAAACTTTTTAAGGTTTAAGGTTTAAGGTTTACGTTTTAAGGTTTTAGTTTTTAGAATAAAATATTAAAACTAACCATTTTATACATATAATTATGAAAAAACATGAAGAATTAAATATTTAGTACTAATATAACATTAAAATATTATTGGGGGAAACATCTCTTAAAACGATGTCTCCTGCCGCTACTGCTGCGTTTAGGGTTCCCGCCACCGTCGCTGCCTCTGTTGTTGGAGCTCGGGTTCCTGCCGCCGCCGCTGCCTCAGCCGATGGAGCTCCCTCTATAGGTCATCGGTGCCTCTACCCTCCTATGGTCTGTCTTCTAGTGGTTTGGGTGTAGCGCCTGTGCGTCTGATTCCATTCTGGGTGCTTCAGCTGGGAGTGCGGACGCTGCTTCCTTGCTAGACTCAGGGGTTTCGGCCTCTGCTACCACGAGGGAGGGTGGGGTTAAGGGCCCTCGTGTGGTGTTTGCAGAGCCCTTCTCTGATGCTAGGGGACTTGCTGTGTTGAAATTGGGGGCTAACCGTAGACCTGTTCCTATCTCTAATCCTATCTCTATTGTGGTTGATGTGGATATGGAGGAGGAAATAGATCACAATATGTCTGTCTTTCCTTCCCATGCCTTGATTTGCAGGTTCAGAGGTTTTTTCCCTAGTCTCTCGAATCTTCATGAGTGGATTTCTAGTCATTGGGACCCTATCCTCGTGGATATGATGCACATCTTTCCCTTGGCTAATGGGTATTTTATAGAAAAATTTGAAGATGCCTCGGACAAAAATAACATGTTGTGCGAACATGTTTTTAGCTAGGAGGAATGATTTATGCTCATGGTTAAGCCCTGGCATATCGATTTTAACCCTATTTCAGACTCTTTCATCAGGTTTCCTATATGGGTCCGTCTTCCTAATCTTCCCCTGCATTTATGGATCGACTCTCTGTTTGAGGGGATTGGTAATGGCCTTGGGGAATTTTTATTAGTGGATGGGGATTCTTCTGACATTCTCCACTCTACTTATGCTCAGATTCTTGTGGATATTGATCTTTCTAAGTGTCTTCCTACGGGGATAGTGATCAACTCCTCTAAAGGAAGATGGAATCAGTCTCTGGATTATGAAGGGATTCCCTTCAGATGCATAAGGTGTTTTAAAACTGGGCATATGGCTTCTCAATGTGGATTGGGTAAAAAGAAAACTATTGCATCTTGGTGGAACAGTGCTTCTGCTCAACACTATTTGGTGGAAAAGAAGCCTGTTTCACCAAAAAGTTTCTCCCAGGTGGCTGAGCAGGTCCCTCCTCCTTCTATTGGTTTGGATGTGGCTCCTGTGTGTTCTCCTGTGAATGCCTCCCCAGTTTCTCCGTCACTGGTTTGGTGGGGGTTGCAACGTCTCTGGTCTCCCCTAGTGTTGCAGGGGTGGTGGCTACTAATGGTTTTGTGGATGCTTCTCTTGTAGATTCTACTGGTATTTTGACTACCTATGCCGATAGCCATGATCACTCTGGTTTGGCTAATCATCCTCTGCGTTGGTAGGATGAGGCGGCTAGAGTTGAAGAGGGCTGGATTACTGTTAAAGGAAAAAAATTTAAGATGTCCTCCTCTTTTGATAGGACTCTTCGTTCCCATCATAAGGGTGCTAAAGGTAAATCCTAGACTTGGATTTGTCTTTAGCTTGGGTTTGCATGAAGGTTGTTTCATGCATTGTTTCTTCAAGGTTGTGGATGTCTGTTGTAAAACCCTTGCTGTGGTCTATATTCGTTTTGTTTAAAGGGAATTTTTTAATATTTTTTGTGACTATTTTGTACAGGGTTTCAGGGCCGGTTCAAAACCCGTATTTACCTCAATCAAAAAACATTAAAATATCATCTCTGACTCTACAAAAGTGGACTACAAACCTTGACCTAAATTCGGATATCTTTGAGTCAGCTCCTGTCTGGGTGCGTTTCCCAGGTCTCCCTCTGGAATACTGTCATGAGGATATTTTTGCTGGCATGGCTGGTTCATTTGGAGAACTTTTGTCTATTAACCCTATGATAGCAGCAAAGTCTAGGTTGGTCTATGCAAGAGCTTGCATTAACATCCACCAAAACGCGGACCTTCCTGAGGTGATAACAATCATATCTAAATTGGGGGAACATATCCAACACGTGGAATATGAGTCAATCCCCTTTGCATGTTTCTCATGTAAAAAAGCAAGTCATTGGGCAAAACAATGTCCACTGAAGCGTCAAATGGAAAAGGAGAAAAAGAAAGATCTTAAAAAGAATGGAGGGAAAAAAATAACAAGTCCGAGACCTCTCAGAAAGAACAAAATGAGGATAAGGAAAGAAAAATGGAGGTAGAGGGTAAAAACTTGGAGACAACAGAAATGAAAACCTCAAATACCTCTAATAAAAGTGTGAAGGTAAATCCCCAGAATGAGAACTGTTGTTCTCTGGATATCCCAGAGTCCAGGGAACTAGACTTACAGGGCACAAAAGTAATGGACTTGGAGAATTCTGAATCAAGGTTAGAAGAATCCAGCAAGGACAAGATTATAAACGAGAATAATAGGAAGGGGAGTAACATAGAGGAGAACAACCTGAATGATGAAATATCAATGGATAGGGGAAATGAGAGCCCCCTATCACACCTAGCTGATTTATGAAAAGAAGAAAATCAAGAGGAAACACAGACATAAATTAATAGCAAGAAGAATAAAAAAAAGCTCCTCTAAAAAAGAAAATATGCCATATAAAGGACCTTATGCTCCTGGATCAGTCAAGAAAATGGAAGGCCCAAAAAATGGAAGAGTTCAAACTAGAGGTCAACATAAGGCAAATGTGGGAACCCCTAAAAAGGAACGAGGTAGAATATTGACCAAAAATGCCCAGGAATAGGAAGCAAAGCAAAATATTGCGGATGGTTGTCAAAGAACTATCCCAAAGGTATGCTCACCAATTTTTAAATGAAGGTTATATCTTGGAACATCAGAGGACTGAATAGTCCTCACAAACAGGATGTGGTTAGGAATCTTATTAGAGACTGTAAACCGGATATATTATTGATTCAATAAACTAAAATGTTGAGAGAAAAAGTGAAAAAGTTTAAGCCTATCATGAATGGGCTAGCATTGGTTGTGACTCTCAGGGGGCGTCTGAAGGGGTGGTGATTTATTGGAACGAACAGACCTTTGACTAGACTCTGTTGAAGAGTGAGAAGAACATAATCTTGGTGAAAGTGACAAATTTAAGAGATAACTTCTCTTGGAATTTGATTAATATCTACGCCCCGAACACTAGAAATGGTAGATTAAAATTTTGGAGACGCCTGAAAGACATCAGAAAGAACTATCAGGAACAAAGTTGGATGGTAATGGGAGACTTGAACTCCCCACTCAAAGATGATGAAAAAATGGGAGGCATCCCCTCTCAGATGGATAGCAGAACGGACCTAATGGACTATATCAATGAGGAAGCTTTTATAGATATTGAGCTGGAAGGAATCTCTTACACGTGGTCTAACAGAAGAACTGGTAAGGATCTTATCAAGGTAAAGTTTCATAGAGCCCTTATCTCTCCTGATTGGATCTCAAGGTATGCCTGTTCTCTATCTTCTTTGCTGAGAATTGGATCTGGTCACTTCCCTATTTCTTTTACTACTAATACTATGAATGGAAAGAAAAACTTTCACTTTCGGTTTGAAAAGACGTGGATGGTTCACCCAAATTTGAAGGACAAAATAGATGGCTGGTGGAATTATGCTTTGGATGGAGGAGCGATGTTTAGGGCAGCTAAAAAACTTAACACCATCAAAAGGAATATTAAGACTTGAACAAGGAAGTGTTTGGTGACATTTACTTGTCCAAAAACAAGGTTCAATATGAAATCAAGGAGATCCAAGACCAAATCCAAAAAGGCCTCACGGAGTAACTCAAAAGTTTTGAGAATAACCTGCTAGTGGATTATCACAATATTATTGCGAAAGAGGAAAATTTTTGGAGACAGAGGTCTAGAGCCCTCCGGCTAAGGGCATGGGACAAAAATACAAGATTCTTTCATATGAAAACAATGAAGCATAAAGCGGTTAACAAAATATATAGTTTGCATAAGAATGAAATAATTATTAGTAAAGAAGAGGACATTAGAAAAGAAATGCTATGCTATTTCTCTTCCCTCATCTCTACGGAGAATAATCTAGACATTTCAGATCAAGATAAAATCATGTCTGTCATCCTGTCTTTGATTGATGTTGGTACCAATAAGAGTCTCAAAGCAATCCCCTCGGAGAAGGAAATCAAGATGACCATTTTCTCCTTTGAAGGTGAGAAGTCCCCTGGCCCTGATGGTTTCCCGGTGGTCTTTTTTCAACATTTCTGGGAGATTTTAAGGAAAGATGTGATTGCGGCTATCAAAGAGTTTTTGGCACTAAAACCCTCCTTAGGGAACTCAATGTGACCTTCCTGGTGCTGATCCCTAAAATCTCTCGAGCTAATACAATTGATGCATTTAGACCGATTAGCCTCTGTAACTCTTTGTATAAAATTATCTCTAGAGTCCTTACTTTTAGAATTCTGTCAATTTTGCCTTCGATTATTTCACCTTAGTAGAACAGTTTTGTTCCAAGGAGGCAAATCCTTGACTCTATTATTGTTGCTCCCGAAAATATTCATTCTTTGGAGGAGGCCAACAAACAAGGATTCCTTATGAAGCTGGATCTCTCTAAAGCATATGATAGGGTGGATTGCAATTTTTTGTTGAAAGTTCTCAATGCTTTTGGTTTTGATAAGGGAGTCACCAAACTTATCATGCAGCTGGTTACCACTGCGTCGTCTTCAGTTATTGTCAATGGGGGATCTTCTAATTTATTCAAACCAACGTGAGGACTAAGACAAGGGGACCCTATATCCCCAATCCTCTTTGCTATCTTGGTTGAATGCTTGGGAAGGTATATCAACAAATTTGTAGGACTAATTTCAGGCCTCCAACCGTCTTCTGCTAGATCTGTTTGTTCCCACGAGCAATTCATTGATGACACTCATGATGGGGAGTGCCACTATCAAAAAAGCTAGAAACTTGAAGATAGCTCTTTCCTCGTATACCTCGGCCTGAGGTCAACTTATCAATTGGAACAAGAGCTATATATACTTTATCAATACCCAGAGGTGAGACAAAGAAAGATATCTAATATCCTGGGCTACAGTGTTGGTGCATTGCCTTCATCCTACCTGGGTCTTCCGTTGTGCTCAAAACCACCAGATAGTTTCTAGAACTCCATTATAGTTAGATTCAATAACAAGCTAGCTGGTTGGAAAGGGACTATTCTTAGTAATGCTGGGAAGGTCTAGCTCCTGAAATCTACCTTACAAAACCTCCCAGTGTATGCTCTAAGTCTTTTTAAAATCCCTCATAAGTTTGCTATAATCATTGAAAGAATATAGAAAAGATTCTTGTGGTCTGGGGTGGAAGAAAAGAAAATGCTTAGTCTGGTGGCTTGGGAAAGTGTTTGCAAACCCCAAAAATTTGGGGGTCTTAGGTTGAGATCCATTAAAAATGTCAACAAAGCCCTTCTTGCCAAACAACTATGGAGAATCTTTGGGAATGTGAAAGAATGGAATATGATCATCCGAAACAAATATCTTTATAACTCCAATTCTTTGGAGAGTTTCCTTACTGAGGAAGTCAATGTGCATGGGTTTTACATTTGGAACAACATAAGCTCATCAAAAGAGCTAATTATGAAGGGGAAGGAGGTGGAAGTTGGGGGATGGTAGGAAAATTGATTTCTGGGAAGACAGCTAGCTTCAAAATCTTCCCCTATCTAATAACCAGGATTGGAAATATGTCATAGAAAGATGTAAACAAACTATTGGTGAAAAAGTTAAGGACTACTGGATTGATAATAAGTGGATTAATCTGGGAGATATTGACATAGGCCTCCTTCCCCTCCAACATGATTTGCAATCTTGGTTTGTCAATGAGAACAATCCTGATGAAGTCATTTGGGCGCCTAATTCAGATGGTGTTTATACTGTGGCCTCGGATTGTAACCTCTTGACTTTGGATGAGGAAAGACCCAATTGTGAGAAAGTTTGGTATAAATTTCTCATCCCTAAAATCAATTTCTTTTCCTGGCTTTTATTTCTTAATAAACCCCTAACCTTGGATAATCTCAGTAAAAGGGGATTCCTGCTCCCTAATAGATGTTTCTTATGCATGGAGGATGCTGAATCTTGTAACCATATAATGATGCACTGTTCCTACACTCGTAAGGTGTGGGAGATTATCTTGAGAAAATGGAACCTTTGTTGGGTTTTTCCTCTTCTTTGGCAGGACCTGGTGAAAAAATGGAGCTGCCCGTTATCAAAGAACTTAGGCAAAAAAAATTTGGAAATTTCTTCTTCCCCATTTGTACTAGCGGATTTGGAAGGAAAGAAACAACAAGGTCTTCAAGGAGAAATTTTCTAAACCTGAGGTTATTAGTAATCATATCTGTAGAGGGCTAGAGGAGAACTTTAAATTAATGGTTAATGACAATCCTGAGATCATCTCTTCCCCACAACATTTGGAAGATATCAGAAATTGGCAATTCAATACTTCTGCTATATCTGCTCCTCATCCTAGATCCAATGCCTGATGGTCTTCTCCTCTTGAGGAATGGGTCAAAGTGAACTTCGATGGGGCTGCAAAAGGTAATCCTGGTGTTGCTGGAGGAGGTGGAATTATCAGAGACGGGAGAGGAGACTGTGTGGGAGCGGTGGCTGTCCCTCTGGGAATTCAGTCCAATCATAGAGCTGAAGCTTTGGCTGCCCATAACACTATAATGCTAGCAGATGAGCTGGGGTGTAAAAAAGTCTGGCTGGAGGGAGACTCCCTAAACTATATTAACAATATCAAAGGCCTAAATAGACCTTCATGGACTATTAATCACATTATAGAGAAGATCAACAACATTGCCTCAAAATTTGATAGTTTTCATGTAACCCATAACTATCACGAAGCTAATCAGGTCGCAGATGGGTTGGCAAACATAGGGGTTAAGATTGACGTCATCAGCAAGTGGAATGCAACGAACAATATTAATGATGCTATCAATAATCTCATTAATCATTACAAGATCAATCAAAAAGAGGGAGTTATTGGTTATAATGATGACAGGGCACGATGTAAATTCGAGCGTGAGTAATTTTACGCCGAAGTGGCAAGTGGTGTGCAACGAAGTTAATACTTGTCTTGTCACGCATGCTTTGTGGGTAACCAAAACAAAGCTGGATATGGAAATTTCTTATTTTGGCAATAGCGAATTTAGATAGAGAAGTCTGCAGCCAAATTATTCTGAAAGAAAGTAGAGCAACAATGCCTTGGAGAATAGTTGCATGAAAGGAGAAGAAGAGATGGGAGGCGACCTAAAGAGGGAAGAACTAGCTGATTGTAAATGAAATCAGGAGGACGTATGACGAAAACTTAAGAAAGGAAGAGTCACTAAGTACCTCAGACGACTACATGACAATGACAAAGAGATAACCAGATAGTTTGCGGCGGGTTGGGAGAATGGTAAAATTCATCTTGCGGGTAAATCTTTCCCTCTCTCTTGTGATTATTGCTGAAATTATGGGTCTGCCCCTTGAGGGCATAAACTTCACAAAAGATTAAAAAACTGGGAATAAGGCTTACAAGGATTTCCCCAAGACTCATGAGGAAAATGCTCTGCTTGTGAAAGGAAATGTCGATTTTGTGAATATTAATAATATTAAGCTAATCTTGGCTAAAGTGCTTAGGATCATTATGGAATATTTTACCTTAGACGGTAGATTACCAGAGTGTATAACTTCCACTTTGTGTTGGTTAATCATTTCCGCCATGAAGCTAGGGTTTCCTTCCCCTACTTCCTCCTGAGCTCCCTTAACTAGAGCATCATGGACCACAGAGTTAAAGCTAGCTCGGTGCTCCATGAGGGTCTCATTCTGCTCATTGCAGACTATGCACATGAGCATGTTCTGAAGCCGATTCCAAAGTGTGGGTTCTCAGAAACGAAAGACTGTGAGCACAGATAACAAGGCAAACCCGTCGTCCAACAAAAAACCCAAAAAGGGTGTTTCTGGTAAAAATGTGGTTAAGCTGTCCATTTTAGATGTTGTGGAAGGAATGATCTCAGATGATGATAGTGCAACTATTTATTCTGAGGATGATGATATGGAAAGAGGTGACCAGAGCACCATGGAGAATCTCGAAAAGGACATTGCTTCAATTGAGGAAAACCAGAATAAGCTGGAAGCGGGAAAAGGTATTGATGGGGATTATGTCAAAGTCGATCAACAGGAAATTCTAGATGAGATTATCAACCCGATTAATACCATTATTCATGGCTACCTTGAGGAAACCCATTTGGGTACTAATGAGGAAAATGAGGAAATAAAAGAAGAAATGGACAAAACTGATAAAGAAGGGGAAATTGAAGGGTTACCTGGGAATGAAGCTGAGGTCAAGGAGAAGGAAACCCATGAGAACAATGAGTATGATAACACCTATGTGGATTCCCCCAACAATAGTTTTAACCAGAAGGCTGAACCCAATCATTCTGTCAACCCGACTAGGGAAATTAATGCAGAGAGGGAGGAGAACTGACAAACTCAGGAAAATACGGAGGAAGCCATTTCTGAAAGAGATTTCAATACTAAAAGGGTTACAAACATTAGCGTCCTTCAAGCCGCAAGAAATAAGGCCATCTGTGCATTCAACATTGATAACTGGGCGTTCCATGACATCCAATACCTGCGCGTCAAATACAAAGCCCTAGATGCGAGGAATGATGTGCTGGAGGAAACAGTTGATAAAATGAGAAATGATGCTGCTATGTATAACAAAGGTGAGAATGTTTATGATAAGGTAATTGAGAACACTAATTGGCTAGATGACAAGATTAACAGCGCCATTGATAGCAAGATATCCCTAATCATGGATAAAGTTAGCAACAATGATATTATGCTTAGGAAGCTGCTAACTATGAATAACATGGGCATGAAATCTACGATTGATAATCTCAAAGCCCTGTATGCTATGCTGGAGGGGAATAGCACTGGCAAAAAAGCCATCAACATTGATGATGAAGGTGGGAGTCAGGAAACTCAGATTATGGGCTCGGGGACTAGGACATGTTCAAGCACAAAAAAGAAATCAACTCCCCAATCCAAAGATCTTACTACCTTGAAGGAGTCAATCCTGAACATGCAGATTCAGCTGGACGAGCCGGAAGAGTATCTGAAGACGCTGGTGTGACTGTGTTGCTGGAAGGTTTTTTGGTGTGCGACTGCTGGTTGGTTTCTTGGTTTTTTCTCCATCTTTTGCTGGGTTCTCTTGTCTTTTTCTATTTTGGGGTTGAGCCCTTATTTTGTAACTGTCGTTTAGGTTGGCAATAGTTTTTTTGTTGGTGCTTTAATGCTTTATCTCAGCTTTATGTTGTAAAGGGTTCGGGGCCTCTTCAAAACCCCGTAGTTACCTTAATCAAAAAATTAAAATACCATTTTTAACCATATAATTACAAAAAACACTTAAAAAAAAAAAAAGTGGGGCCCCTACCTCGCACTCAACCGAGTGTCCTTAAGCCCACTTCTCTACTCTACTAGCCCCTCATTGTGCAAATGAGGGGCTTAAACTGCCTTCCGCGACTTTTATTATGTGAGAGGTACTCAGCCGAATGGGACTCGACCGAGTACCTCTAGCCATGTAGGTGCCATTAGGCGCCACACGACGAGTATGTGGATTCAGCCGAGTGCTACTCGGCTGAGTAGCACTCGACCGTGTCCTCTTGGTTAGCCCAAAATGCAACAGAACCTCATGCTTTTACCCATTTTGAGAATAAATTTGTGGTGGGAAAAGCATAATTATTTGCCAAGTTATTCAGGAAAAGAGAAATGACTCCATGTTTAGAGTTGTTGGGTGTTGATAAAAAAAAACAGGAGTTGAAGTAAAAGAACTAATAATTGAAAATTTACAAGATGCATTGAATCTTGCTAATAAAACAGATCAAGGACCTAATTCAATTGCTACTCATAGAGCATTGATGACTATGATTTCCAGTAAGAAGTTGACACATATAAAACAAGTTAAAACAATTTTTGAATCACTGAATGTATTTAGAAGAATTGTTTAAAGATACATTAGGACGATAAATATGTTAGATTTGAACATTGAAAAAAACTGGGTATATATTTGTAGACTTCCTCGAAAAGACATAATTCCTGAAGATGTAAGAACACGTGTCGTTGAATATTGGATCAGGAACTCTCTTGTTACTTCCAAGAGAAGAGACTCTAAAGCTGAAAGATGAAGAGACTGGTATGAAAGTTGAACATCCAAAACATTTTATAGATGGAACACAAAGTGAACAATTTGAAGCATTCAAAGAAGAATTTTCAGATGTGGAAATAGGTCAGAGAATGTTTGAGATGTTGCGCCATTGCTTTGTACACATAAATAAAGTTCGTGAAACTTGTTGTAGAAATCATATTGAGTTTCATCTATACTTGCAATCAATTAAAAAAGTTATGGTAGTACTTAATCAAGATAAAATCGTCCCTGGAAGTACGACACAATTTATGAAGTCCATTCTATGCTATATACCAGATGATTCAGATGAGTTCAATGTCAAGTGTATAAAAAGTGAATGCATTGATTGTGGACATTTGCATAAAATCCCATTGCAAATTGAGAATATTGATGTTTCAATGCCAGTTTTGTGGAAAAGATTTGAATATGAGATATACCAAACCAAGACAGGAGAGGAATCCAAAAAAACTTGCATTGAAGGAGAGTGAATTGCCCTACCCTGAGTTTGTGAAAAAATTTTGAACTATGATTTATCCACATATCCAACATTGTCATGGTGCACGATGAAAAGATAAACAATTTCATGATTCGAAAAAATTGTTTTCCACTTGGTTGCATTCTTTCAATTGTAGATTTATCTGAGAACTATACGTTTTCCCCTCAATTAGAGCTCCAAGCTCAATATTATCATTCTGAACAAGTTGCAATATTTATGCAAGTGACCTATAGACATGCATAATTTGATTTGGATGAGGTAGAAAGTATTGATCAAAATGAACACATTATCATCAAGGAGGTTCATTTCTATATCAACGATAAGGTACATGATAGGAGCTATGTGGCTCATTATTTTGGAATGTTTTGTTGAAGATCTTGCAAATCGCAAGAAAAATGCTTCACAACACTAGATTTGATCTAATGGTTGTGCAGGTAAGTACACTATCTAATTCAATTCCAGTACATGATGAACACTGATGAAAAGTTTAAGGTTTAAGGTTTACGTTTTAAGGTTTAAGGTTTTATTTTTCAGAATAAAATATTAAAACCAGCCATTCTATACATATAATTATGAAAAAAATGAAAAATTAAACACTTGGTACTAATATAACATTTTAGCTTTGAAGTAGTCTTGGATTGAGATTATAGATGGGGAAAGTGATGGGAAATGTAAAAGCTGATTTAAAATATAATTCCATAACATTTGAAGGAGAAACGGACAACTTGTGAATATATCTTAATTGCAGTTATGGTCTCAATAATATGTCTAATTGTAATTATATCGAGATAGAAAACAATATAAAGGTAATCTTTTAAGTTAAAGAGAGGAGTATATTATTAAGGGAGACACAAATAAGTAGCATAGGAATTTAGCGTGTATATTTTCAAGTTTGGAAGTCATGATATCTTCTAATTTTGGCCACTGAACTTAATGAGGTGGGGCTTTAAATTCAAATTGTTTTCAATGGACTATTTGATATTTATGTCTTGTTAGAGTTGACAATCTTTGATTGCTCCTTCAATACAGTACACGACAAGTTGACATTTCCTAAAATCTTGATTTTTTTTTTTGAGAAAATAAAACCTACTATCTATTTGGTATTATGAGATATTTGAACATATCAATTTCGTTTGAATTTAGATAATCTCTCCCATGTGACTACTTTTTCATGTTTAATGCACAACCTTGCATGATAAAATAACACATTTGTTAGGGTACAAATAAAAATTCACACTTTTAAAAATGGATATCTCTCGTATAACATACGTACTATTGAACAAATGTAAAACAAATATCAGTTTCATCGTTAATACACTCAATAAAAAGGAAAGGAAATGAACTTTTATAGTCCACAATACTAGCCATCTGTTTTTAAGTCTACAAATAGATACAGATAATATTGGGAGGTACCAATGGGTGAATGCAGCGAGAACTGAAAACAAAACTTGTCCAGATGATGTTATTCTATATGAATTAGCAATTAAAATTACTCAGTTTCGAATCGAAGTAATTTTGACAATAATTTGTGTTCATAGTTCATATTTGTTCTTACACAAGGCTTGCTTTTATGATGGATTCCAAGGACAGTCTTTTCATACTCCCTGCAAGGCACATATTAAGGTGCAATAGTTTAATAGCTGGACACAACATATAAATATTAATTGGATATATGATTCTGAGGGTGAACCTTTCTACTCATTACCTTGAGAACATCGTAAAATACAGCTGGTCTCTTTTGAGGTGGCGCAAGTTCCTGTGAAGGAAAAGTAAACACACCATCATCAATAAATTTTCGAGATCCCTGATCCATCTTTGTTTCTAAATTTTTATTTTAAAAAGACACAGGAATCAACCAATAGCACCTTTGATGCAAAATTCATACATTTGGACTTTGCACAATGCATATGCTTTAGATACGTAAAGGAAGAAAAGATCATAATCATTTTGGCAAATCATCACAGATGTCAACAAGAAGAGGAGAAAACATAATAGTGGGCAGGTCATGAAAACTTTACATATTTGAATTCTATGACTATAACCCAGTTGATTGCTTCGTACTCATTTCCATCACAGGTTGGAGTAGACATTTAGGGTTTAGATTTTCTTAAAACAGATTATGTAGCTTGACCTAAATAAACATTTCAGGTTGAAGATTAATTTATTGCCACCATGGATGGAATCATATTGTAAGACATGTCCAAAAGAACTTTGTTCCAGATTTTATATTTTTTAAGTTCTAATTGTTTTTGTACTCTCGCTGCATACTTTAGGCTTAAAACCTTGACCAACGGGTGTGTAATAGTGTATTGAATCCATTTTTTATGTGGGAGGCAGGTACTGTTGAAATTCAAATTTTGGTAGTATGTATAAATGTAATGTATATCTAGCCAGCATTGTGTTCCAACTCTTACAAAGAGTGAAATTTAATTATTCTTCCATAAAAAAATTATCACAGGTCTTTTGTACGCCTACAAGAAGTTTTTGGGATACATTATCAGCGGCAACCAACATTTTTACAAGTTTTTGATTGAGAGGGGAAGCATAATCTCATGAAGGAAAAAGGTTACAGAAAAATTATGGCTTGGATCATTGAAGATCATGTAAAAGTCATCAAAGCTGCACTCTGGTCTATATGACCTCATGCATTGATGTGGCTAGGTGAGTCAATTTTGTAGAGCATTGAAGGTTCTGTTTCACTCGAGCTTGTACTAGCTTAGAGACTGGTTTATTGTTTTAGTGGCAACTTAGAGTAAAAAAGATTACAAAAGATTGTAATGATGAAAAGCTATGCTTACTATACAAGAGAGAAGAGAGTATTTGTTAAGGTCCAAATTGATTGGAAACCAAGATATATGTCAAGTCGTGGCCCATGCCTAACTTTTTGATAGTTGAGTTTGTTACTTGCCAAGATCATAATGGAAATTTCTAAGAGCTAGTCCTACAAAATCATTTATGGCTAGTTATGTATGACCCTACACACAAAGCATTGTGGACAATTGCGTGTCGTATTTATAACTTTGAAAGATGAACAACTATGTCCTTGTTCATTTGAGGAAGCATGGCGAGGCTATTTCAACTATTGCTTGCTGTGGACAGTTGCATGTCCATTTTCCTTTGAAGGATGCTAGCTGAGTGTGTCCCTATCCTGGGCTGAGAGTTCAGTGATGCTATATACTGGTCAGGAGGTCCACTGTGGTCATACCCACAACTAATTATAAATATATTGAACTATGTTCCAACTTCCAACTCGCATACAAACATATAGCCTTGCCAAATCCCAAGAAGAAAATACAAAAAATTATTGAACCATATATTAGTAAATAGGTTTCAATATTTAATCTTATAATTAATAATTAGAATGAGGCAATTAAAAAGTAAATATTTGTTAAGTTAAAAAATAATTTATTATCTATTATCTATGCTTGTTAGGTGGTTGGAAATTGGAATAATGTAAAACACCCACATGTATTAAAAAAAATTGAGAGTGATAAGTATTGTTTCCTAAAACATAGGAACATGACAAAAGTATTCTATTGGCATTTATAATATATTTGTATGTTGGCTTGTATTGCATAAATTCGAAGAACCGGTTCGCTAGTACGACAAAATTTTGAAATGGTGTTTAGGTTTGTTAGTAATATATATGTGTATGTGTGTGTGCAGCCTAGAAGCATGAATTAAGATTACAATGTCACATAGTATCAGAAAAACAACAAAAACACCATAAACTTGTAATCTAAATATTAAAATAATAATATTGAGTTCAAGTATCATTGTTTTGACTTTCAACAATTGGAACTTTATACTAAGTTTCAATCGTCTAATGGATCATCTAAATCTTCTTCTTCTTCTTCTTCATCATCAAAGGCATTAGCTGATTCAGAAATAGTGCGAATGCCAATGGGATCAGCTGCATCAATAACATTCTCGCTTTTCAAGTCCTCAAATGCTTATTATTTTTTCACTATACAAAGAGCTTGTTTGTTTATAATTAACATCTTACTTGAAAAATGTTAAAAAAGTAGCTTGCAACTCCCTTCACCTATTGAAAATATTTTTAATGTTTAAAATATGATTTATCACTATAGAGAGCTTCCAATTAATCGGACAGGGGTCATTATCAGCAATTGGATATAAAAATTTCACTGGAAGAAATCTTGAGGGCTAGTTTATTTTGATGTAATAAATATTTGAACTTCAGCAAATTTTGTTTTGTAATGTTAAAGATCTTATTCAAATTCTGTAACAATTGTTTTCCACACTAAGTTATAGAATGTTTTTCAGTGGAAATGTACCTAGTTTGCACTTGGTCTGCCTGGGTTTGCCCTAGTTCGACCTGGGTTCGGCCTGGATGAACCAGTCTGCCTCGGTTCAAACCCAGGGAGAACCCACAGGCGAACTGAACCAGAACCAAGTACCAGTTCGTACCATGGCTGGTCCGGGGGCCTAGGGGGATGAATTGGACATCTTAGCCTATTACCCGTGCACTTGCTCTAAATCAATTTTCTTTTCTTGCTTATTATAAACTTCATTCTTGAATGAATAGTGTTTTTCAGCCTCTTATTTCATTTTTTCGAAAGCATTGTCAGTATTGATCAAAATCTTAAAATACTAAAATTAATATACATATGAAATTTATCGTAACGAATATTTTTGTCATTTTGCTCTGTCCAAAATTTGATAATTTGTTACATAAGGCTTGATCATTATAAAAATCCAACCATTTATATGTTACTAAGGTTACAAAATCATTTTTAGTTGGGATCATATTGCATATCAAAGTCCTATGTTTCAAATTAAGAAATGCTCATAGATAGTCCGAGGTGGTAAATTCTTGACAAATGGCGATTGGGCCGTGGGACGTGTATGTTAGGAATGAAATAGGAAAATGAAAAAAAAATCATTCACTTTTGAAAAGCTTTATCCTCTTTCCAGATTCGTGACCAACTTAAAGGTTGACATTAGCATTACAAAAAGAGAATGGTTATGAAAGTTTGATCTAGCATCAAGACAAATAAGGAAAACAAAATAAATAACCCAAGTTAAAATTTCAAAATTTGGCAATTTACCCTAGGAAGTCATCCAAAAGAAAAGAGGCAACTTTTTATATTTTAAAACGAGAGAAAACAAAGGTTTTGTTGCCAGTACTTGAAAAGGTCAGCCAGCATAAAAAGAATCACACCATGAAGAATAATATACATCTTAGGCAACATAATCTACAAGGAAAAGGCACTTCTCCAAAGAAAAACAAGCTTTGGAATATTAGAATAATATTTTATTATTTTTAGTATTAATGTTCAATATTGTAACTTGCTGTAAATATCTTATTAAGATCTTTTTTGATCTTTAGTTTCTTTTTTAGAAACTTGCCTTTTTGTAAAATCTGTATAGTCTATTTATTGAGCTTCGCTTTTGTTAATAAATACATTCATTCATATTTTTACCAATTACTCATCGTAATATGGTATCAGAGCTTAAACTTCAAATTTTTTTTTGGAAATTCTTATAATTTCATTTTCGAAATTATCTGAACTACTGTTTTTGAAATTATTTTCTGGGATCTTCATATTTCTCATTGAGAAATCCGTCACATTTGTTAAAATCCGAAACAAGGGTTTGCTGTCACATTTTTTTTTCTGCAACCCGTTCACGGGTCTGTTTCTGCAGGAAAAAAACGTGTTTTTTTTGTTCGGGGCCTCCATCTTGGTTGCAGATTCTAGTCTACCTCCTCACCACACGCGAACACACTCCTTCCAGCCGCGCGAACTCACTCCCAAGCTGCACGGGCTCTGGTCTACTGCTCACTCGCGGCTTTCTTCTGCAATCCGCACAGGTTTTCTCCTGCAAAACAACGGCCACGACCTTCGTTTTTCAGTATTTCAAGTTCGTTTTTGGAATTCTTTGTCCACAACGCCTCTTTCCATGGTCGCCCTCTGAACACACGACTGTGTTTTTTCTAGATTTGTGCAAAAATCGCCATTTTTTGAAGCTTTTTTCTAGCACCTAGGGTTTTGTTCGAAAACCCTACTTTTTGGGCTTGGAAATTTTTTTCAATCACAAATTCTTGATGGGTTTTTCGAGAGCTCAATTGGGTCGCTTTCCAAAAATTTTGGGTGCATTGTTTTCCATGCCTCAAAATTCGTGCCAACGAATTTCAAATCCAATTTCAGATTGCTTTTGGGTTTTTCCAAATTTCTTCTAGGTCCTTGTTGGATTTTTCTGGGTCAACTGGAAATCTTCTTGAAATTCGTGCCAGCTGTACTTCATTTTTTGAAGTCTGTACCCAATTCAACCTATGTTCTCTGCATTGGGATTTGTGTCTCGAATTTCGTGTTCACACCTCTTCTCTATTTTTTTCACTTTTTCTACATTGGGAAGCATGCAAGATGGCGTCACTCACCAATTTGATGTTGGAAGGCAATCGGCGATTCAACGGCCGCAATTATAACACCTGGAAGCAGCACATGTTGACCATCTTCGAGTACCGTCGTCTGGATGAGCTTGTTCTAGGCACAGAGACTCGTCTGACCTCCATCCCAGCAGATCAGGACAAGTTTGACGATCGGAATCGAGAAGCTGTTATGCTTCTCAAGTTATCTGTCATAGATGATCAATTGCCTCAAATTCCCTCTGGCAAGTCTGTTGCTGACATCTGGAAGTATTTAAAGGAGTTGCATGAGACATCCGACAAAAGTCGCACATTCCTTCTGAAGAACCAGCTATTCTCCATCATGATGGATGAACGCATGTCCTTATAGGAGCATCTCACGAAGATTAAAGACATTCACGATCAGCTTGAAGCTATCGGTCGGAAGATGGAGGAAGAAGATATGGTAGTCTTTACTCTGAAAAGTCTACCACAATCTTATGAGCACTTCATAGAGACTCTCAACATTACTTTGACTAATGTTGACCTGAAATTCCCAGAGTTGTGCACCAAACTTCTGCAGCAGGATCGTTGGAAACAACAGTTTGGTAGCAGTGCCACCTCGTCCTCCTCAGAGCAGGCCTTTGCAACCCAATCTTTCACAAGGATTAGGGCAAATTTCAGTCATATCAGTCCTTTCAGCAGAAGGGCCCTTCTCAATCTCAAGATGGTTCTAAGAAAAAGGTGCAGTGCAATTACTGTCACAAATTTGGTCATATGATCAAAGATTGTCGTAC
>MU227798.1:1304485-1317065 GCA_018584345.1 Thuja plicata
GGTACATTGATTCTGGTGCTTCTCGTCATTTCACTCACAGGCGTGATTGGTTTGTTGAGTTCTCTTCCTACACTGACTCAGTTATTTTTGGAGGTGGTGAAGAGTACACTGTTGTCGGCAAGGGCAATGTTCAGATACAGTCTAGTGGGAGGAGTCTCATATTCCTCAATGTGTGCTATGTTCCTAGTATGGAACTTATTCTCCTTTCAGTCAATCAGATTATGCGCCATTCTCCTCAACTGGATGTTGTTTTCAGTGCACATAAGTGCTCAATTGTTGTCGTGCTTCTAGCACTACTATAGTTGTTGGCATTGAGGATCATGGTCTTTATAGACTTGTGGACACAGGCAATTCTCTTGAGCATACCTTCGCAGCACACTCTTCCTCTATCAGCAGTCTCTGGCATTAGCGATATGGTCACCTGAATATTCATTGTCTTGCACAACTTGCTTGGGACGACTTAGTACATGGCCTACCTGATATTCAAACTCAGAATCATCGAGTTTGTGAAGCTTGCCAGGCTGGGAAGCAACACCGGACACCATTCAAGGATGGTGACTCATGGCGAGCCTCTAAGGTACTGCAGTTGGTCCACGTTGATGTATGTGGTCCTATGAATACTACTTCTGTTACTGGGTACATGTATTTCTTGCTTTTTGTTGATGATTTCAGTCGTAAAATGTGGGTGTATTACCTTAAGCAAAAATGAGATGTGTTTACTGTATTTCAGAAATTTAAGGCCTTAGTAGAAACAGAGTTTGGTTCTTCTATTATTAGTAATTACTCTTAGGTCTGATAATGGGGGGGAGTTTTGTTCTTCTGCTTTCTCTACTTTCTGTGATACTCATGGCATAAAACGTCAGTTGAACACACCATACACCCCTCAGCAAAACGATGTTGTAGAACATCGCAACCGCACCATTACAGAGATGGCTAGGTCTATGATGGAACATAGAAATGTTCCTAGGAAATATTGGGCAGAAGCAATATTCACAGCAATCTATCTTCTTAATAGGTCACCCACTCATGCTGTTAAAAATAAGACTCCTGAGGAAGCATGGTCTGGTCGCAAACCTAGGATCAGCCACTTGAAAGTTTTTGGCTCTTTATCGTATGTGTGGATTCCTGATGCCAAGCGCACTAAGTTGGATTCCAAGAGTCAGAAGCTCATGTTTACAGGGTACAGTGACAACCATAAGGCTTATCGCCTGATTGATGTAGACACTGATCGCCTTATCTTCAGTGGTGATGTTGTTTTTGATGAAGAACGAGAACCATTTCAGCTTTCCTCGTCTCAGCCTCATTTCAAGGATCAGCCTTTGAAGGCTTTTGACTTGGGTATTGGTCTTCCCTTTGGTTCACCTAATGGGAGGGATGATACGAACTCCATATTTGCTGATTCACTACCTGAGTTTCCTCCGGAAGATGCAAACCTTCCTCCTGCCCATGCTCTTGATCCTGATCCTGATCCGCTTCCTCTTCCAGTTATCCCTCCTGCTCCTGATGTTGGCACCTCTACTCTTCGGCCAAAATGGTGGGCTAAAACCATCAGTGATCTTCGTCCTAATGAGCTCATTGAGGGTAGAACTTCCAAAAATAAGCGCATCCAGCATAACACAGTCAATTTTGCCCTTATGGCTAACATCCACAGTATCTATGAGCCTCAGACATATGCCGAGGCCAAAGGAATTCTAGAATGGGAATAGGCCATGGATGCTGAGTTCCAAAGCCTTCAGAAGAATCACACCTAGGTTCTTTCAGATCTTCCTCACGGGAAGAAGCCCATTAGCTATAAATGGGTCTATAAGGTCAAGTATCATGCAGATGGTACATTAGAAAAATATAAGGCCAGATTAGTTTCTCGAGGATTCACATAGCGAGAAGGCATTGACTACGAGGAGACCTTTGCTCCTACTGCTAAGATGAGTACTATTCGTTTTCTTCTCGCCATTGCAGCTTAGTATGGTTGGAAAGTCCACCAGATGGACGTGAAGAGTGCCTTTCTTAATGGTGAATTGTAGGAAGAAGTTTACATGACGCAACCTCTTGGTTTCAAGATTGCCGATTCAGAACCCAAAGTGTGTAGACTCCAGAAAGCACTCTATGGTCTTAAACAGGCTCCTCGGGCTTGGTACATAAAAATTGATCAGTACTTGGTTACTTGTGGCTTTCAGCGTAGTCCTTCAAACAGTAATCTGTATATCAAACACTCTGGTAATGATATTCTCTTTCTTGTTGTCTATGTGGATGACCTGATCATTATTGGGAAATCAACACATTTAATCTCCGAAATCAAACAGGATTTGTGCAGCACTTTTGATGACAGATTTAGGGCTTCTTCATTATTGTTTGGGTGTTGAGGTTTGGCAAACTAACCGCCACATTTTCCTTTCTCAGTCTAAGTATGCCAAAAACTTGCTTGACATGTTTCGCATGCAGGATTGCAAACCTACCTCCACCCCTATGGAGACTGGCTTGAAATTGTCCGCCACGTCTGATTCTCCTCCTGTAGATGAAACACAATTCCGACAACTAGTGGGTAGTCTCATCTATCTCACTGCCACTAGACCTGACCTCAGCTTTGCAGTGAGCTACATATCACGCTTCATGACAGCCCCCCGGGTTGATCATTGGGTAGCAGCAAAGCGTGTCTTGCGCTATGTGAAGGGCACCTCAGATTATGGTCTTCTCTACACCAGATGTGATGATCCTAGACTTAGTGGGTTCACAGATTCAGATTGGGCAGGCTCAGTTGATGACCGAAAATCAACTTTTGGATGTGTTCAGTTTGGGATCTGGTGTAGTCACCTGGGCTAGTAAGAAGCAGTAGGCAGTGGCTCTCTCTTCGACTGAAGCAGAATATAGAGGAGCTATTAAGGCATCTTGTGAGGCAATTTGGCTTCGCCGGGTACTTGCAAATATACAAATATCTCAACCCGGTCCGACTACTTTGTTTTCCGACAATCAGGGAGTGCTCAAACTTGCCAAGAATCCAGTCTTCGATGAACAAACCAAACACATAGAACTTCATTGTCACTACATTCGGCAGTTGGTTGAAGACGGATCCATTCAGTTGTTGTATGTTCCCACCTCGTAGCAGCCAACAAATATTTTTACCAAACCTCTCAGTTCAGATAAGTTTGTAAAATTCAGGGGGTCTATTGGTGTAGTTGATAGATTGAGCATTAAGGGAGGGTATTGAATAATATTTTATTATTTTTAGTATTAATGCTCAATATTGTAACTTGCTGGAAATATCTTGTTAAGATCTTCTTTGATCTTTCTTGCAGTTTCTTTTTTAGAAACTTGCCTTTTTGTAAAATTTGTATAGCCTATTTATTGAGCTTCGCTCTTGTTAATAAATACATTCATTCATATTTTTACCAATTACTCATCGTAATATGGAAGGGTAAAGTTTTCTAGGACATATGGAAACTTTGCTAGTTATTTAGTTAATATTCGATTTTAGTAATAAGTCTTGTAAGTTCCCATGCAGCTGTTTGGCTTATTTTGACCAGCAACCATTGCTCAATATTTTTAGCAGCAATTTGTGGAGCTGGTGGCCCCATGGATAGCAAAATTTGCTGCTCAATTTTAAGCATTCCTCTTAAATAGTAATTTCAATAAAAAATTTAATAATATTTCTTGCAAATAAAATTTGGAAGCAAAATTTTAGGCAAATAAAAATAAGAGGAATAAAATTGGTGAAGACACGTGTCATTTTTCCTAATAAGCTCCAGCCCCTCCTTAGTTTCAGTTTTTAAGCAGCTGCTGCTCCACTAAAATAGGAAAAGATTTCAATTTAGCATTTCCCCCTAATAAAAAAATTACATAGGAACGCTCCAACTGCTGAAATTTAAGCAGAAATTGTGCATAAGCAGCCGCATGGAGACATGGGATTACTCTTACTAAGAGTTGATCTGCTAAAGGTTGTGAAATCTTAGTACTCTTTTTAGAAATGACAATTTGATTACATGGAATGATCTTCAGATTAAACTGTAGATTCCCACTACTCAGAAAAGAAAACCACCTCGTTTCTTAAAAAGTCCCCATATAGTTGGAACTTTCTTTTTCAATTGAATTTTAATACAGGTTTTAATTTCAAGCAACATCAAATGGACGAATGACTTCAATGCTGGCTAAAAGTAGAGACATTTACAACATGCTAGTCAATACCAATGAGATTTCTGATATGCTTTACCACTTGTGGAAACTTTCACTCTCTGTCAAGGATTCACTGTCTATTCTTGGTCACTTAATGGTCCAAGTTGCTTGAATCATAGAAATCTTTTTTTAGGTGGTTGTTAACTTTAATAAAGATTGTTGATGCTATTGTCCTTAATGATACTAGTACAGCCTTTATGATTGTCCCACAATGTTGAAACTTGAAACTATTGAACATTCGTTTTCCCATTGCAATTTTGCTAGGAGATATTGGTCTATTTTGCTGGGGAATAAGTTGGGTTGGCAAATTAGGAGTACTATTTCTTTCTGTGAGGTTCATTTTGGTTTTGTTAAGTCTTTTGATAAAAATCTTAACTGGTTGTGGCTTAATTTGTCTACTTGGATCTTATGGTTTTTGTAGAAGACTAAGAATGGTGAGGTGTTCAAGGACAAAAGAAGAAGACATAGTAACCCTTTTTAGGAGCTCAGTTTCTCTTCATTGTATTACAGGCTACTATGACCCTAAAGATTGCTAAGAGTAGGTGTTATAAACCGGCGGATCCTGATGAAGTCATACTTAAAGTTGATATATTGACTGAAATTGTGGATAGCCAACCAAATGTGAAAATCAAGAAGTATGGATTATAATCTGTATCCTGTTTTGGTCTTGATAGCACTATTCCTATTGTTGACATGGCAGGTAATATATATGAGATCACAGGCTCCACCTCAGCCAGTCAATGTTCTAATTCCTGTGGATATAAATGATAAAGGATGTAATGCATAGTTCTCTAAGGGCGTCCCTATCGTTGAGGATTCCTCGTAAATCCTATTATGATGGTGAATTCACGACGTTTATTTTCAAAACTCTCTTAAAAAGACAGTCATCTTAAAATTCAAACTTAATATTTCTATGCGAACAGGATGAGTTAGATGAAGAAACCTTCAAAACAAAAGAGCCTCCACCTCAAGAAAGGAAAAGTGGTACAATTGCCACAATGACCAGAACTCCAGGGTATGTCCCTTTTAAGGTTCAAGGTATGTTGCAAGGACACAAAATAACAGTACTAATTGATAGTGGGGCTGCTCATAACTTTAGTAATTCAGCCTTAGTTGTTACAATGGAGCTCCAAGCAGTAGAACTAGAAAGTTTTTGTGTGAAGATGGCGGATGGATTTTAAATGTCTTGTTCATCATGTACACAAATTGAATATTACCATTGGAGACTATACAGTCAGTGATGATTTCTATGTTGTGGAGTTAGGTGATACCAATGCTATACTTGGCATTTAATGGATGATATCCATTGGTAAGTACTCCCTAAATCTCGAAACAATGGAATTCAAATTCAAGATAGATGGCAGGGAAGTGGCATTTAAGGGCCTATGCGATGAAGTTCCTAAAGATGTAAGGACCAAAAGTATGAAGAGCACATATAATCCCAGAAGCATTGTTGGGACCACAAAGTCATGTTTCCTCAAAATCTTTAAGCAAAATGTCCAAATATTATCATGATAAGTTACAACCAAGCATGGATAAGCATAGTCTAGTTGTTGACACACCACTTGGAAGGACACCACATGGAGAACATAAAAACACCATCAAATTAAAGGCAGGTGCAATTCCTATCATCACAACACTATACAAGCACATCAAGAAGTTTGTGATGAGACTGAGAGATCTATCAAGGAGGTGCTTAGCATAGGACATAGAAGGTCCGGTTCAAGACCATCAACATCTCCCATGGTGTCAGTGAAGAAAAAGGATGGAACTTTCTGAAGGTGCAATGACTACCAAGCTGTGAAACAGAAAGGAAACTATTGAAGATTTCTTGCGGGCAAGCAATTTCAAGTAGGGGAGACTGTAATATTCCCATTCAACTTCCGAGTCCTAAAACAAGAACAAGAACATTATATAGTCCAGGTGTGACAGGCCTAGGGCACCTCCAATTTAGTTAGTAGCAGAAACAATAATTGAACTTAGCAAGAATAGTAAAGTGGTAAGTTATGAGACAAGAACTGTCAGTTGATATCTCAAGAAAGCCCCTTGTATTTAAATGGAGATGACAAATTGATCGGCAAGAGGATGAACTAATTGGTTGATGCCAAATGACATCTATGTCAAGGAAACCACCATGAAAGAAGAGTTGAAAGGGATATCATTGCTCTGAAAATCGTCTTATCTATAAGACTTCATGATTTTCTGTAGAACATCTTCATGAAGCAGTGATGGGAAGACAACAACCTCATTCATCAAATTTTGAATGGCATCGATACATAAGCTTAATAAATGCAGGGACCCATATACATTAGTACGAGTTAGTAATCAATGCAATAATCAGCAGAAGATTAATATGGTCACTGCCTAAGAGTCTATTGATTAAACATTGCATTATCCCCGCCCAAGGAAAGAAATAATATGAACAGTAGTTAGTTAACCAAATTAGCAAGATTGATTAGTTACATGGAAGAGGTACAATTTGTTGCAGGGGTCATGATGATGGAGATGCAAATTCTCATTACATATTAAAGAAAGAATCATTCACTCCTCCAAAGACATAATTCAGATTTGTTTCCATATACACTTCAGACTTAAGCGCTCAAAGAGCCTTAGCATCGCCAAGAAGAGTGGTATCGATTCACCATTAACAAGAATGCATGTAAATCAAGCATTAAGCAGGAACGGCGTTAAGGAGGCATCAGATAAACATAAGGTCCAAGAATCAGAAATGGCATTAAAGATATATCACAGAAGCATAAGGACAAGAATCATAGACAGCGATCAAGATAATTATATCATCCTCATATTCATAAAGAGATTGCTACAAATTAGCAATTGCATTTGTAACTCATTCGATCCATAAAGGAACGATTCATAAATATATCAGACATCTCTATGTTACAGATTGGATATCATATCAGATTACTAGTTGAATCAGAAATTCCAAAAATTCATAAATCATTTGATCTTTATCATTCTAAGTACATTGTTGATTTTATCGATTAAAATCTAAGTTGCCGGTTCGGGTTCGAGTTCGAAGAACCGGTTCGCCGGTTCGCCAAAATTTTGAAAAGGGGTTTGGGTTCGGGTTTGTTAGTACAAAAATATGTAATTTTTTTTTATATATATATACATATTTTGATATTTATGCAGCCTAGAAGCATGAGTTAAGATTAGAATGTCACATAGTATCATAAAAAGTAAACATTTAAACAATAAAAACACTTGTAAATTTGTAATCATAGCATCATGAATCATGAATCCATGATCATACCATCATATACTTCAAGTTCAAGTTCAACATCAAAGATTCAAAACATTAAAATTAAATCATTACATCAGTTCAAGTATCGTTGTATGAAGTTCAACTAATGGATTAATAATTTATTGATATTCTTCTTCTTCATCATCATCATCTTCTATATGGAGCCTAATAAGACTTGAAGGTTAACTTTTCCCATTTTACTGGCACAATTTCCACCCCAAATTATTAAATGGGGGTTTGGGGGCAAAGCCCCCAAATTCGCTTTTTATGGTGAAATTCACCCGGGTTCGAATTTGGCCTTCAAAAATCAGACCCTGCCCAAAAATTTCGAACCCACAGGCGAACTGGACCCGAATTTCGAACCGGTTCGAATTTATCCGGGTCCGGAGGGGTCAAGGGCCGAATCCAGTAACTTAGATTAAAATTGATATAGCAGATGTATATATATATATATACAATTCATAGGAAATATTTGATTCACTGGGATATCAGACAATCATCAAGAAATAAGGCAAAGGATTGAACTCATGTCAGGGTCAAGGTAAGCATTATCATAGAGCAATACAATATCAACCAAGACGGCGGTTATATCGAACTCCAATACATTTCAACATCGACATCATAGAAGACCCAATTCATCCATTTCAGATCAGAAATTGTATCATAATTCTCGTTTGGAAATAGAATCTCAGTGATTGGAGTAAACTTAGTTTGCATTAGTATAAAGATAGTTAGCAATTGCATTAATTAATTTCTTTATCTCCTTACAAGCCTTCGATATATCAGAATTTTGTGCAAATCTATTTAAGAAGAATAAGCCTAGTGCAGTATTGCTCAAAAGAAATAAGACAAACTCCAAGTAATTGCTTAAAGGGACATTACATACTCACGAGTCAAGAGAGATTTTGTAGAGTTTTTCAACCATGATAAATGTCAATGATATAAATATAGCTATAAATAATTATAATGCATTTTATACTGTTTTGTAGCGGTTTGATGCTCACCTTAATTTTTTATAAATAAAAAAAGCATACTTATAATTAAAGTATAAATAATTTTATGGTATAAGATGCATACTGACATACAGTATTAAGTATAAATAAAAATATAGTATAAAATATAAAGATGAAAAATTATAAATGATACCAGAAAACTTTAAATGTGAGTAAAGACAAAAAAAATTATCAGAAACAATAATAAATTTAATTCAATCATTCAATTTATCAGTGTACATGTGTGTTTTTAGTTTTTTTAAGAATATTTTAAGAAATTATATATTTTCAATTGTTTGAAAAATTTACCAAGTTATTGCTGGCTTTTTCCTGGGGTTTTGCCGAGTTTCGAGTTTCTAAAAATTTTGTGCCAAAAGAGTTATTGCCAAGTCCGATTTTATCAACTTTGACCCATATTGCAGATAATGAGGTTCATTTGTGGTTTCACTCTCATTAAATGGTTGGTTGATTCAGCCGAGGTAGATTGCAGACCTACTGATTGGTTGTGAAGTTCATTTGAGGTTTAGATTATAATTTTCAGTTAAGATTACCCACATCTCCAATGTCTTATTTTATAAGTCAGTTGAGGTTGGTCATGTCCCAACGATTAATTAGGCTCAGGAAGCTAATGGGCTATAAAATCATATCTAAAATGCTATTTGTTATTTGAATAAGATGACTATTGTATTTGGATTTTCGGAGGGGCTTCTTGGGGCAAGTCATCTGCAGCAGTCCTAAATTAACAACTCTCACAACAATGACTGGCAAGGGATGTCCATCTTCATATTTGGTTTACCAATGGGCTTCCTCCCAGGACTTGAGAATTAATTAGCGACTTGGTAAATTTATGTACAGTTACATTCAAGGTAAAGAGGGTTTGTCTTGTAATTTAATGTTGTGCAGGTATCCCTGTGGGACAATCAGTACAAAAGTTGATTAGACACTAATACTATACTAGGAGAGCACCGAGTAGTTTAATTTTAAAGACACCTTTGTCTTCATAAAGGTGCAGACATTGTATTCCATCAATGTTATAGCCTATTTGCTTCTCAATCCCCTGCAGATAATTGCAAGAGTCTATTAGACCCTAGCATTGTTGAACTGAGTGTGAAACCAACACAAGAAATAACAGAAATGTTGAATAGTAGACTTAGAGAGACTACTATCTAATTAATAATAAGGAAAATGCCAGTGTTATACAGCATCTGCACTTCGGCTTTTACCTCAGAGGCAACCTAGTTTTACAGACTTCTAGTTGACTTTCTAATACCAAAAGGAATCTCAAGATATTGCACAATTTTTTTCCTAAACCGATTTCCACCAGGATCAACCAACTTGGAATTTGGTTTGGAAAAAGGATACAAAGGAGTCTAGGAACTGAAGAATACACTATTGTGACTTTATTTTAAAAAAACAATTGAAAATAATTTATCTTTGTTTTTGAAACTTGAAAATAAATTTGATAATATATATGATTGCCAATCAATTTTACAGTAAATTCTACTTGCATATTTGAAGACAATAATACAATTGGTTTTCTTCAAAGATTTGAATATTCAACGAGAACATTTACCTCTATTGCTGAAGCCAGGCGTAAAAGGGTTGCCTCAGCCCATGGTCGACCTATTAGTTGCAATCCAATCGGGAGTCCATCTTTGTCATGACCAACCTATATCAAAAACATAAAATTTGAAACAAATCATTTTGTGGAAAAGGATACACAGTTTTATAAAGTAGGAAGTGTTAATTTACAAAATCTCAAAGCATAAATCAGTACATGGGGGATAAGTAGAAAAATCCTCAAGGGGGAACAAAAGACACTTTTATGTGCTTGACCAGAAGCTAGTATGATCTATAATTACAGATGTAAAATACAAGAAAAGCCTTAGGGGCAGCATTAACAAAACCAAATTGAAACTATAATATTTGAAACACGCCATGAGCATTTTATTTGATGATAAGAAAAGAAGATTTGGTGCTGACTATGTTACCATTCCTAGATGGAAAAAAATAGCAAATTCACATTGGAAGATGCATTCCAAACAATTCAATCATTGCAAGTACACTTAGTGTAAGTTTCTTTAAATTATTACAAACACTATTAATATTACTTGTGTGTATTAAGGATGAGTGGGAATGGAGTGCGAAGTGGCGCTAGGGTTTCATGGGGGGCTGGTGTTGTATAGGATGAAGAGGAAGTGGATGATGATGGTGAGGGGGTGAGGGAGGTGACGGTTCTTGATCTAGTCCACTGGTTGTGGCTGGTGTTTGGGATCCTTTCCATTCTCAAATTGCCCTATGCTTCGTTTTTTATGGTTTCTGCACTGTTTGGGCTTGGCCCTTTACTCTGCACAGGATTTTCTTCTACTTTGACTCCTCTGATGTGGGTGTTCATGGTTGATGTTTCTTTGTTCTTTTCTTCTGGCAGCCCATCCTTGGTTTGTTTTGAGGGTTTTTTGAGTTTATGTGGAGTTGTGTAGGTTGTACATGGATGCTAATTACACAATCTTTGTTCCTTGCTTTTGTTGTGCCTTCATCGCCCTGGTAGGTGCGTGGTGAGGGTTTTTGGTGGGGCTTTCTCCTTTGGCCGTGGTTAGGGTTTGGCCCTCTTTTTTGTGGGGTTTGCTTCCTCTTTGTTCCCTTTGTGGTTGCCTTACTCGGGAGTGGTGCTACGGTTTTTGGAGGTAGGGGAGATGCATGTGGTTTCGTTGAGGAAGGGGATCATATGAGGAAGACGATGACTTGGTTGTTCTTTCATAGGCCATCTTGTGCTTGGGTTTTCAGTTTGTCAATGACATCAAGTTCTATGTGGCAAATGGAATGGAATGCCCTGCTCTCATTTTTGTGTCTTTAGGTGTCTCTTGCCTTGTGTGAGCTTTTTTTCTTGCGGCTTGCATTGGTTTGGTAATGCTTGCGGTCATTTCTATTTTGGGCACTCTCTATGTTGTTCTCCTCTTGCCATTGGAGGTGGTTTTGTTGGTTGCAGGGGCCCTGTCCTTTGTTGCTCTTTCGCCGTCAATGGTGGTGTCTTTGGCTACATGGGCTTTGGAACTTATTGCATCCTCTGATGGAGTTTGTATTTTCTTCTCTGATGGTTCTCCTATTTCTACAAAGGTGTTGGTGGCTGGGATTTCCCTTGTTATGGGCCTTGCTTTTGGTCCTATTGCAGTGAGTGCTTTAGCAAGAGGTTTCTAGGTTGTTGTGCTTCTTCTTATGACTTTGCTTGTTTTAGAAGTTGCGAACATGGACCCTTTTATTCCTTTTGGATTGCTGAGGGCTGCCTTTTTGTTCATTTCCGCTGGAGTTTTGTGTTCTCTAGAGGTCTTGATGTGTGGAGCATGTTTGTTTTGTCCTCCATTACGCATTTTGGTTTTTTCTTTTTCTTTTGTCTAAATCTGATTGCTTCGACTTTGTCTAGGCCAGCTTTAGACTTGTGTTTTTTGGTTAAGGGTCTCTTCTACTGTTTGAGAAGAGAAATTCTTGCTAAAATTTGTTAAGAGGGCTCTCGTTCTTTTTCTAGCTAATTTTTTGTTAAGGGCCAACTATGTTCCTTCTTTGGTCTTTTTCTCGTGTCTCCTTTTGAGTTGGAGATGTCTCCTATGGAGGTGGAGACCTTCCTTGTGAGACAGATCGAGGATTTGTCTTGTCCAAACTAGTTTCCTCCCTTGTTTATCCCATTGAGGTGGATGCTTCTCCTATTGAGGTGGAGAGTGTTGGAGCAGGAGAGGTGATGTATTGCTCTGTAAAGTAATGGGAGCATTGTTAAAACCAAAGAAACGCGAATCAGAATCGTCAAGGCCGAATCGAATCGCGAATCGCCCATGAATTGGCAAATTTAAAAAACCCTTAAAATTTAGAGATTTTTACAATTTAAAACTTATTTCATGCACCCTTTATTGAATATAACTTAAACACACTATAACATCATCAAATAGAAGCTAACATACATAAACAAGGAACATAAATGATAAATCCATCACATGCGTTACATATTTATGCAGCCTAGAAGCATAAGTTAAGATTGGTATGTCGCATAGTATCATAAAAACATTTAAACAACAAAAACACTTGTAATCATAGCATCATGAATCATGATCATACCATCATATACCTCAAGTGCAAGTTCAACGTCAAAGATTTAAGAATCAAAACATTAAAA